>CAUJHA010000162.1:0-16667 GCA_963170755.1 Amphimallon solstitiale
AGACCTATTAAATCCTGCGTTTTTCTTTGAACGAGAATGTTCAAAGACCTTTTAAATCCTGCTAAATCGACATTTTTTCGAAACTTTAATCGCGAATATCTCGGAAACGGTAAGAGATGGAACGTTTTTCTTTGAACGAGAGTGTTCCCAGTGAAAATATGTATAAGATAGACCTATTAAATCCTGCGTTTTTCTTTGAACGAGAATGTTCAGAGACCTTTTAAATCCTGCTAAATCGACATTTTTTCGAAACTTTAATCGCGAATATCTCGGAAACGGTAAGAGATGGAACGTTTTTCTTTGAACGAGAGGGTTCCCAGTGAAAATCTGTATAAGATAGACCTATTAAATCCTGCGTTTTTCTTTGAACGAGAATGTTCAAAGACCTTTTAAATCCTGCTAAATCGACATTTTTTCGAAACTTTAATCGCGAATATCTCGGAAACGGTAAGAGATAGAACGTTTTTCTTTGAACGAGAGTGTTCCCAGTGAAAATCTTTATAAGATAGACCTATTAAATCCTGCGTTTTTCTTTGAACGAGAATGTTCAAAGACCTTTTAAATCCTGCTAAATCGACATTTTTTCGAAACTTTAATCGCGAATATCTCGGAAACGGTAAGAGATGGAACGTTTTTCTTTGAACGAGAGTGTTCCCAGTGAAAATCTGTATAAGATAGACCTATTAAATCCTGCGTTTTTCTTTGAACGAGAATGTTCAAAGACCTTTTAAATCCTGCTAAATCGACATTTTTTCGAAACTTTAATCGCGAATATCTCGGAAACGGTAAGAGATAGAACGTTTTTCTTTGAACGAGAGTGTTCCCAGTGAAAATCTGTATAAGATAGACCTATTAAATCCTGCGTTTTTCTTTGAACGAGAATGTTCAAAGACCTTTTAAATCCTGCTAAATCGACATTTTTTCGAAACTTTAATCGCGAATATCTCGGAAACGGTAAGAGATGGAACGTTTTTCTTTGAACGAGAGTGTTCCCATTGAAAATCTGTATAAGATAGACCTATTAAATCCTGCGTTTTTCTTTGAACGAGAATGTTCAAAGACCTTTTAAATCCTGCTAAATCGATATTTTTTCGAAACTTTAATCGCGAATATCTCGGAAACGGTAAGAGATGGAACGTTTTTCTTTGAACGAGAGGGTTCCCAGTGAAAATCTGTATAAGATAGACCTATTAAATCCTGCGTTTTTCTTTGAACGAGAATGTTCAAAGACCTTTTAAATCCTGCTAAATCGACATTTTTTCGAAACTTTAATCGCGAATATCTCGGAAACGGTAAGAGATAGAACGTTTTTCTTTGAACGAGAGTGTTCCCAGTGAAAATCTTTATAAGATAGACCTATTAAATCCTGCGTTTTTCTTTGAACGAGAATGTTCAAAGACCTTTTAAATCCTGCTAAATCGACATTTTTTCGAAACTTTAATCGCGAATATCTCGGAAACGGTAAGAGATGGAACGTTTTTCTTTGAACGAGAGTGTTCCCAGTGAAAATCTGTATAAGATAGACCTATTAAATCCTGCGTTTTTCTTTGAACGAGAATGTTCAAAGACCTTTTAAATCCTGCTAAATCGACATTTTTTCGAAACTTTAATCGCGAATATCTCGGAAACGGTAAGAGATGGAACGTTTTTCTTTAAACGAGAGTGTTCCCAGTGAAAATCTGTATAAGATAGACCTATTAAATCCTGCGTTTTTCTTTGAACGAGATTGTTCAAAGACCTTTTAAATCCTGCTAAATCGACATTTTTTCGAAACTTTAATCGCGAATATCTCGGAAACGGTAAGAGATAGAACGTTTTTCTTTGAACGAGAGTGTTCCCAGTGAAAATCTGTATAAGATAGACCTATTAAATCCTGCGTTTTTCTTTGAACGAGAATGTTCAAAGACCTTTTAAATCCTGCTAAATCGACATTTTTTCGAAACTTTAATCGCGAATATCTCGGAAACGGTAAGAGATAGAACGTTTTTCTTTAAACGAGAGTGTTCCCAGTGAAAATCTGTATAAGATAGACCTATTAAATCCTGCGTTTTTCTTTGAACGAGAATGTTCAAAGACCTTTTATATCCTGCTAAATCGACATTTTTTCGAAACTTTAATCGCGAATATCTCGGAAACGGTAAGAGATGGAACGTTTTTCTTTGAACGAGAGTGTTCCCAGTGAAAATCTGTATAAGATAGATCTATTAAATCCTGCGTTTTTCTTTGAACGAGAATGTTCAAAGACCTTTTAAATCCTGCTAAATCGACATTTTTTCGAAACTTTAATCGCGAATATCTCGGAAACGGTAAGAGATGGAACGTTTTTCTTTGAACGAGAGTGTTCCCAGTGAAAATCTGTATAAGATAGACCTATTAAATCCTGCGTTTTTCTTTGAACGAGAATGTTCAAAGACCTTTTAATTCCTGCTAAATCGACATTTTTTCGAAACTTTAATCGCGAATATCTCGGAAACGGTAAGAGATAGAACGTTTTTCTTTGAACGAGAGTGTTCCCAGTGAAAATCTGTATAAGATAGACCTATTAAATCCTGCGTTTTTCTTTGAACGAGAATGTTCAAAGACCTTTTAAATCCTGCTAAATCGACATTTTTTCGAAACTTTAATCGCGAATATCTCGGAAACGGTAAGAGATGGAACGTTTTTCTTTGAACGAGAGTGTTCCCAGTGAAAATCTGTATAAGATAGACCTATTAAATCCTGCGTTTTTCTTTTCGAGAATGTTCAAAGACCTTTTAAATCCTGCTAAATCGACATTTTTTCGAAACTTTAATCGCGAATATCTCGGAAACGGTAAGAGATGGAACGTTTTTCTTTGAACGAGAGTGTTCCCAGTGAAAATCTGTATAAGATAGGCCTATTAAATCCTGCGTTTTTCTTTGAACGAGAATGTTCAGAGACCTTTTAAATCCTGCTAAATCGACATTTTTTCGAAACTTTAATCGCGAATATCTCGGAAACGGTAAGAGATGGAACGTTTTTCTTTGAACGAGAGGGTTCCCAGTGAAAATCTGTATAAGATAGACCTATTAAATCCTGCGTTTTTCTTTGAACGAGAATGTTCAAAGACCTTTTAAATCCTGCTAAATCGACATTTTTTCGAAACTTTAATCGCGAATATCTCGGAAACGGTAAGAGATAGAACGTTTTTCTTTGAACGAGAGTGTTCCCAGTGAAAATCTTTATATGATAGATCTATTAAATCCTGCGTTTTTCTTTGAACGAGAATGTTCAAAGACCTTTTAAATCCTGCTAAATCGACATTTTTTCGAAACTTTAATCGCGAATATCTCGGAAACGGTAAGAGATGGAACGTTTTTGTTTGAACGAGAGTGTTCCCAGTGAAAATCTGTATAAGATAGACCTATTAAATCCTGCGTTTTTCTTTGAACGAGAATGTTCAAAGACCTTTTAAATCCTGCTAAATCGACATTTTTTCGAAACTTTAATCGCGAATATCTCGGAAACGGTACGAGATGGAACGTTTTTCTTTGAACGAGAGGGTTCCCTGTGAAAATCTGTATAAGATAGACCTATTAAATCCTGCGTTTTTCTTTGAACGAGAATGTTCAAAGACCTTTTAAATCCTGCTAAATCGACATTTTTTCGAAACTTTAATCGCGAATATCTCGGAAACGGTAAGAGATGGAACGTTTTTCTTTGAACGAGAGGGTTCCCAGTGAAAATCTGTATAAGATAGACCTATTAAATCCTGCGTTTTTCTTTGAACGAGAATGTTCAAAGACCTTTTAAATCCTGCTAAATCGACATTTTTTCGAAACTTTAATCGCGAATATCTCGGAAACGGTAAGAGATAGAACGTTTTTCTTTGAACGAGAGTGTTCCCAGTGAAAATCTGTATAAGATAGACCTATTAAATCCTGCGTTTTTCTTTGAACGAGAATGTTCAAAGACCTTTTAAATCCTGCTAAATCGACATTTTTTCGAAACTTTAATCGCGAATATCTCGGAAACGGTAAGAGATGGAACGTTTTTCTTTGAACGAGAGTGTTCCCAGTGAAAATCTGTATAAGATAGACCTATTAAATCCTGCGTTTTTCTTTGAACGAGAATGTTCAAAGACCTTTTAAATCCTGCTAAATCGACATTTTTTCGAAACTTTAATCGCGAATATCTCGGAAACGGTAAGAGATGGAACGTTTTTCTTTGAACGTGAGTGTTCCCAGTGAAAATCTGTATAAGATAGACCTATTAAATCCTGCGTTTTTCTTTGAACGAGAATGTTCAAAGACCTTTTAAATCCTGCTAAATCGACATTTTTTCGAAACTTTAATCGCGAATATCTCGGAAACGGTAAGAGATGGAACGTTTTTCTTTGAACGAGAGTGTTCCCAGTGAAAATCTGTATAAGAGAGACCGTTTAAATCCTGCGTTTTTCTTTGAACGAGAATGTTCAGAGACCTTTTAAATCCTGCTAAATCGACATTTTTTCGAAACTTTAATCGCGAATATCTCGGAAACGGTAAGAGATGGAACGTTTTTCTTTGAACGAGAGGGTTCCCAGTGAAAATCTGTATAAGATAGACCTATTAAATCCTGCGTTTTTCTTTGAACGAGAATGTTCAAAGACCTTTTAAATCCTGCTAAATCGACATTTTTTCGAAACTTTAATCGCGAATATCTCGGAAACGGTAAGAGATAGAACGTTTTTCTTTGAACGAGAGTGTTCCCAGTGAAAATCTTTATATGATAGGCCTATTAAATCCTGCGTTTTTCTTTGAACGAGAATGTTCAAAGACCTTTTAAATCCTGCTAAATCGACATTTTTTCGAAACTTTAATCGCGAATATCTCGGAAACGGTAAGAGATGGAACGTTTTTGTTTGAACGAGAGTGTTCCCAGTGAAAATCTGTATAAGATAGACCTATTAAATCCTGCGTTTTTCTTTGAACGAGAATGTTCAAAGACCTTTTAAATCCTGCTAAATCGACATTTTTTCGAAACTTTAATCGCGAATATCTCGGAAACGGTACGAGATGGAACGTTTTTCTTTGAACGAGAGGGTTCCCAGTGAAAATCTGTATAAGATAGACCTATTAAATCCTGCGTTTTTCTTTGAACGAGAATGTTCAAAGACCTTTTAAATCCTGCTAAATCGACATTTTTTCGAAACTTTAATCGCGAATATCTCGGAAACGGTAAGAGATGGAACGTTTTTCTTTGAACGAGAGGGTTCCCAGTGAAAATCTGTATAAGATAGACCTATTAAATCCTGCGTTTTTCTTTGAACGAGAATGTTCAAAGACCTTTTAAATCCTGCTAAATCGACATTTTTTCGAAACTTTAATCGCGAATATCTCGGAAACGGTAAGAGATAGAACGTTTTTCTTTGAACGAGAGTGTTCCCAGTGAAAATCTGTATAAGATAGACCTATTAAATCCTGCGTTTTTCTTTGAACGAGAATGTTCAAAGACCTTTTAAATCCTGCTAAATCGACATTTTTTCGAAACTTTAATCGCGAATATCTCGGAAACGGTAAGAGATGGAACGTTTTTCTTTGAACGAGAGTGTTCCCAGTGAAAATCTGTATAAGATAGACCTATTAAATCCTGCGTTTTTCTTTGAACGAGAATGTTCAAAGACCTTTTAAATCCTGCTAAATCGACATTTTTTCGAAACTTTAATCGCGAATATCTCGGAAACGGTAAGAGATGGAACGTTTTTCTTTGAACGAGAGTGTTCCCAGTGAAAATCTGTATAAGATAGACCTATTAAATCCTGCGTTTTTCTTTGAACGAGAATGTTCAAAGACCTTTTAAATCCTGCTAAATCGACATTTTTTCGAAACTTTAATCGCGAATATCTCGGAAACGGTAAGAGATGGAACGTTTTTCTTTGAACGAGAGTGTTCCCAGTGAAAATCTGTATAAGATAGACCGTTTAAATCCTGCGTTTTTCTTTGAACGAGAATGTTCAGAGACCTTTTAAATCCTGCTAAATCGACATTTTTTCGAAACTTTAATCGCGAATATCTCGGAAACGGTAAGAGATGGAACGTTTTTCTTTGAACGAGAGGGTTCCCAGTGAAAATCTGTATAAGATAGACCTATTAAATCCTGCGTTTTTCTTTGAACGAGAATGTTCAAAGACCTTTTAAATCCTGCTAAATCGACATTTTTCGAAACTTTAATCGCGAATATCTCGGAAACGGTAAGAGATGGAACGTTTTTCTTTGAACGAGAGTGTTCCCAGTGAAAATCTGTATAAGATAGACCTATTAAATCCTGCGTTTTTCTTTGAACGAGAATGTTCAAAGACCTTTTAAATCCTGCTAAATCGACATTTTTTCGAAACTTTAATCGCGAATATCTCGGAAACGGTAAGAGAGAGAACGTTTTTCTTTGAACGAGACTGTTCCCAGTGAAAATCTGTATAAGATAGACCTATTAAATCCTGCGTTTTTCTTTGAACGAGAATGTTCAAAGACCTTTTAAATCCTGCTAAATCGACATTTTTTCGAAACTTTAATCGCGAATATCTCGGAAACGGTAAGAGATAGAACGTTTTTCTTTGAACGAGAGTGTTCCCAGTGAAAATCTGTATAAGATAGACCTATCAAATTCTGCGTTTTTCTTTGAACGAGAATGTTCAAAGACCTTTTAAATCCTGCTAAATCGACATTTTTTCGAAACTTTAATCGCGAATATCTCGGAAACGGTAAGAGATGGAACGTTTTTCTTTGAACGAGAGTGTTCCCAGTGAAAATCTGTATAAGATAGACCTATTAAATCCTGCGTTTTTCTTTGAACGAGAATGTTCAAAGACCTTTTAAATCCTGCTAAATCGACATTTTTTCGAAACTTTAATCGCGAATATCTCGGAAACGGTAAGAGATGGAACGTTTTTCTTTGAACGAGAGTGTTCCCAGTGAAAATCTGTATAAGATAGACCTATTAAATCCTGCGTTTTTCTTTGAACGAGAATGTTCAAAGACCTTTTAAATCCTGCTAAATCGACATTTTTTCGAAACTTTAATCGCGAATATCTCGGAAACGGTAAGAGATAGAACGTTTTTCTTTGAACGAGAGTGTTCCCAGTGAAAATCTGTATAAGATAGACCTATTAAATCCTGCGTTTTTCTTTGAACGAGAATGTTCAAAGACCTTTTAAATCCTGCTAAATCGACATTTTTTCGAAACTTTAATCGCGAATATCTCGGAAACGGTAAGAGATAGAACGTTTTTCTTTGAACGAGAGTGTTCCCAGTGAAAATCTGTATAAGATAGACCTATTAAATCCTGCGTTTTTCTTTGAACGAGAATGTTCAAAGACCTTTTAAGTCCTGCTAAATCGACATTTTTTCGAAACTTTAATCGCGAATATCTCGGAAACGGTAAGAGATGGAACGTTTTTCTTTGAACGAGAGGGTTCCCAGTGAAAATCTGTATAAGATAGACCTATTAAATCCTGCGTTTTTCTTTGAACGAGAATGTTCAAAGACCTTTTAAATCCTGCTAAATCGACATTTTTTCGAAACTTTAATCGCGAATATCTCGGAAACGGTAAGAGATGGAACGTTTTTCTTTGAACGAGAGTGTTCCCAGTGAAAATCTGTATAAGAAAGACCTATTAAATCCTGCGTTTTTCTTTGAACGAGAATGTTCAAAGACCTTTTAAATCCTGCTAAATCGACATTTTTTCGAAACTTTAATCGCGAATATCTCGGAAACGGTAGGAGATGGAACGTTTTTCTTTGAACGAGAGTGTTCCCAGTGAAAATCTGTATAAGATAGACCTATTAAATCCTGCGTTTTTCTTTGAACGAGAATGTTCAAAGACCTTTTAAATCCTGCTAAATCGACATTTTTTCGAAACTTTAATCGCGAATATCTCGGAAACGGTAAGAGATGGAACGTTTTTCTTTGAACGAGAGTGTTCCCAGTGAAAATCTGTATAAGATAGACCTATTAAATCCTGCGTTTTTCTTTGAACGAGAATGTTCAAAGACCTTTTAAATCCTGCTAAATCGACATTTTTTCGAAACTTTAATCGCGAATATCTCGGAAACGGTAAGAGATAGAACGTTTTTCTTTGAACGAGAGTGTTCCCAGTGAAAATCTGTATAAGATAGACCTATTAAATCCTGCGTTTTTCTTTGAACGAGAATGTTCAAAGACCTTTTAAATCCTGCTAAATCGACATTTTTTCGAAATTTTAATCGCGAATATCTCGGAAACGGTAAGAGATAGAACGTTTTTCTTTGAACGAGAGTGTTCCCAGTGAAAATCTGTATAAGATAGACCTATTAAATCCTGCCTTTTTCTTTGAACGAGAATGTTCAAAGACCTTTTAAATCCTGCTAAATCGACATTTTTTCGAAACTTTAATCGCGAATATCTCGGAAACGGTAAGAGATGGAACGTTTTTCTTTGAACGAGAGGGTTCCCAGTGAAAATCTGTATAAGATAGACCTATTAAATCCTGCGTTTTTCTTTGAACGAGAATGTTCAAAGACCTTTTAATTCCTGCTAAATCGACATTTTTTCGAAACTTTAATCGCGAATATCTCGGAAACGGTAAGAGATGGAACGTTTTTCTTTGAACGAGAGTGTTCCCAGTGAAAATCTGTATAAGATAGACCTATTAAATCCTGCGTTTTTCTTTGAACGAGAATGTTCAAAGACCTTTTAAATCCTGCTAAATCGACATTTTTCGAAACTTTAATCGCGAATATCTCGGAAACGGTAGGAGATGGAACGTTTTTCTTTGAACGAGAGGGTTCCCAGTGAAAATCTGTATAAGATAGACCTATTAAATCCTGCGTTTTTCTTTGAACGAGAATGTTCAAAGACCTTTTAAATCCTGCTAAATCGACATTTTTTCGAAACTTTAATCGCGAATATCTCGGAAACGGTAAGAGATGGAACGTTTTTCTTTGAACGAGAGTGTTCCCAGTGAAAATCTGTATAAGATAGACCTATTAAATCCTGCGTTTTTCTTTGAACGAGAATGTTCAGAGACCTTTTAAATCCTGCTAAATCGACATTTTTTCGAAACTTTAATCGCGAATATCTCGGAAACGGTAAGAGATGGAACGTTTTTCTTTGAACGAGAGGGTTCCCAGTGAAAATCTGTATAAGATAGACCTATTAAATCCTGCGTTTTTCTTTGAACGAGAATGTTCAAAGACCTTTTAAATCCTGCTAAATCGACATTTTTCGAAACTTTAATCGCGAATATCTCGGAAACGGTAAGAGATGGAACGTTTTTCTTTGAACGAGAGTGTTCCCAGTGAAAATCTGTATAAGATAGACCTATTAAATCCTGCGTTTTTCTTTGAACGAGAATGTTCAAAGACCTTTTAAATCCTGCTAAATCGACATTTTTTCGAAACTTTAATCGCGAATATCTCGGAAACGGTAAGAGAGAGAACGTTTTTCTTTGAACGAGACTGTTCCCAGTGAAAATCTGTATAAGATAGACCTATTAAATCCTGCGTTTTTCTTTGAACGAGAATGTTCAAAGACCTTTTAAATCCTGCTAAATCGACATTTTTTCGAAACTTTAATCGCGAATATCTCGGAAACGGTAAGAGATAGAACGTTTTTCTTTGAACGAGAGTGTTCCCAGTGAAAATCTGTATAAGATAGACCTATTAAATCCTGCGTTTTTCTTTGAACGAGAATGTTCAAAGACCTTTTAAATCCTGCTAAATCGACATTTTTTCGAAACTTTAATCGCGAATATCTCGGAAACGGTAAGAGATAGAACGTTTTTCTTTGAACGAGAGTGTTCCCAGTGAAAATCTGTATAAGATAGACCTATTATATCCTGCGTTTTTCTTTGAACGAGAATGTTCAAAGACCTTTTAAATCCTGCTAAATCGACATTTTTTCGAAACTTTAATCGCGAATATCTCGGAAACGGTAAGAGATAGAACGTTTTTCTTTAAACGAGAGTGTTCCCAGTGAAAATCTGTATAAGATAGACCTATTAAATCCTGCGTTTTTCTTTGAACGAGAATGTTCAAAGACCTTTTAATTCCTGCTAAATCGACATTTTTTCGAAACTTTAATCGCGAATATCTCGGAAACGGTAAGAGATAGAACGTTTTTCTTTGAACGAGAGTGTTCCCAGTGAAAATCTGTATAAGATAGACCTATTAAATCCTGCGTTTTTCTTTGAACGAGAATGTTCAAAGACCTTTTAAATCCTGCTAAATCGACATTTTTTCGAAACTTTAATCGCGAATATCTCGGAAACGGTAAGAGATGGAACGTTTTTCTTTGAACGAGAGTGTTCCCAGTGAAAATCTGTATAAGATAGACCTATTAAATCCTGCGTTTTTCTTTGAACGAGAATGTTCAAAGACCTTTTAAATCCTGCTAAATCGACATTTTTTCGAAACTTTAATCGCGAATATCTCGGAAACGGTAAGAGATGGAACGTTTTTCTTTGAACGAGAGGGTTCCCAGTGAAAATCTGTATAAGATAGACCTATTAAATCCTGCGTTTTTCTTTGAACGAGAATGTTCAAAGACCTTTTAAATCCTGCTAAATCGACATTTTTTCGAAACTTTAATCGCGAATATCTCGGAAACGGTAAGAGATAGAACGTTTTTCTTTGAACGAGAGTGTTCCCAGTGAAAATCTTTATAAGATAGACCTATTAAATCCTGCGTTTTTCTTTGAACGAGAATGTTCAAAGACCTTTTAAATCCTGCTAAATCGACATTTTTTCGAAACTTTAATCGCGAATATCTCGGAAACGGTAAGAGATGGAACGTTTTTCTTTGATCGAGAGTGTTCCCAGTGAAAATCTGTATAAGATAGACCTATTAAATCCTGCGTTTTTCTTTGAACGAGAATGTTCAAAGACCTTTTAAATCCTGCTAAATCGACATTTTTTCGAAACTTTAATCGCGAATATCTCGGAAACGGTAAGAGATGGAACGTTTTTCTTTAAACGAGAGTGTTCCCAGTGAAAATCTGTATAAGATAGACCTATTAAATCCTGCGTTTTTCTTTGAACGAGATTGTTCAAAGACCTTTTAAATCCTGCTAAATCGACATTTTTTCGAAACTTTAATCGCGAATATCTCGGAAACGGTAAGAGATAGAACGTTTTTCTTTGAACGAGAGTGTTCCCAGTGAAAATCTGTATAAGATAGACCTATTAAATCCTGCGTTTTTCTTTGAACGAGAATGTTCAAAGACCTTTTAAATCCTGCTAAATCGACATTTTTTCGAAACTTTAATCGCGAATATCTCGGAAACGGTAAGAGATAGAACGTTTTTCTTTAAACGAGAGTGTTCCCAGTGAAAATCTGTATAAGATAGACCTATTAAATCCTGCGTTTTTCTTTGAACGAGAATGTTCAAAGACCTTTTATATCCTGCTAAATCGACATTTTTTCGAAACTTTAATCGCGAATATCTCGGAAACGGTAAGAGATGGAACGTTTTTCTTTGAACGAGAGTGTTCCCAGTGAAAATCTGTATAAGATAGACCTATTAAATCCTGCGTTTTTCTTTGAACGAGAATGTTCAAAGACCTTTTAAATCCTGCTAAATCGACATTTTTTCGAAACTTTAATCGCGAATATCTCGGAAACGGTAAGAGATGGAACGTTTTTCTTTGAACGAGAGTGTTCCCAGTGAAAATCTGTATAAGATAGACCTATTAAATCCTGCGTTTTTCTTTGAACGAGAATGTTCAAAGACCTTTTAATTCCTGCTAAATCGACATTTTTTCGAAACTTTAATCGCGAATATCTCGGAAACGGTAAGAGATAGAACGTTTTTCTTTGAACGAGAGTGTTCCCAGTGAAAATCTGTATAAGATAGACCTATTAAATCCTGCGTTTTTCTTTGAACGAGAATGTTCAAAGACCTTTTAAATCCTGCTAAATCGACATTTTTTCGAAATTTTAATCGCGAATATCTCGGAAACGGTAAGAGATAGAACGTTTTTCTTTGAACGAGAGTGTTCCCAGTGAAAATCTGTATAAGATAGACCTATTAAATCCTGCCTTTTTCTTTGAACGAGAATGTTCAAAGACCTTTTAAATCCTGCTAAATCGACATTTTTTCGAAACTTTAATCGCGAATATCTCGGAAACGGTAAGAGATGGAACGTTTTTCTTTGAACGAGAGGGTTCCCAGTGAAAATCTGTATAAGATAGACCTATTAAATCCTGCGTTTTTCTTTGAACGAGAATGTTCAAAGACCTTTTAATTCCTGCTAAATCGACATTTTTTCGAAACTTTAATCGCGAATATCTCGGAAACGGTAAGAGATGGAACGTTTTTCTTTGAACGAGAGTGTTCCCAGTGAAAATCTGTATAAGATAGACCTATTAAATCCTGCGTTTTTCTTTGAACGAGAATGTTCAAAGACCTTTTAAATCCTGCTAAATCGACATTTTTTCGAAACTTTAATCGCGAATATCTCGGAAACGGTAGGAGATGGAACGTTTTTCTTTGAACGAGAGGGTTCCCAGTGAAAATCTGTATAAGATAGACCTATTAAATCCTGCGTTTTTCTTTGAACGAGAATGTTCAAAGACCTTTTAAATCCTGCTAAATCGACATTTTTTCGAAACTTTAATCGCGAATATCTCGGAAACGGTAAGAGATAGAACGTTTTTCTTTGAACGAGAGTGTTCCCAGTGAAAATCTGTATAAGATAGACCTATTAAATCCTGCGTTTTTCTTTGAACGAGAATGTTCAAAGACCTTTTAAATCCTGCTAAATCGACATTTTTTCGAAACTTTAATCGCGAATATCTCGGAAACGGTAAGAGATGGAACTTTTTTCTTTGAACGAGAGTGTTCCCAGTGAAAATCTGTATAAGATAGACCTATTAAATCCTGCGTTTTTCTTTGAACGAGAATGTTCAAAGACCTTTTAAATCCTGCTAAATCGACATATTTTCGAAACTTTAATCGCGAATATCTCGGAAACGGTAAGAGATAGAACGTTTTTCTTCGAACGAGAGTGTTCCCAGTGAAAATCTGTATAAGATAGACCTATTAAATCCTGCGTTTTTCTTTGAACAAGAATGTTCAAAGACCTTTTAAATCCTGCTAAATCGACATTTTTTCGAAACTTTAATCGCGAATATCTCGGAAACGGTAAGAGATGGAACGTTTTTCTTTGAACGAGAGTGTTCCCAGTGAAAATCTGTATAAGATAGACCTATTAAATCCTGCGTTTTTCTTTGAACGAGAATGTTCAAAGACCTTTTAAATCCTGCTAAATCGACATTTTTTCGAAATTTTAATCGCGAATATCTCGGAAACGGTAAGAGATAGAACGTTTTTCTTTGAACGAGAGTGTTCCCAGTGAAAATCTGTATAAGATAGACCTATTAAATCCTGCGTTTTTCTTTGAACGAGAATGTTCAAAGACCTTTTATATCCTGCTAAATCGACATTTTTTCGAAACTTTAATCGCGAATATCTCGGAAACGGTAAGAGATAGAACGTTTTTCTTTGAACGAGAGTGTTCCCAGTGAAAATCTGTATGAGATAGACCTATTAAATCCTGCGTTTTTCTTTGAACGAGAATGTTCAAAGACCTTTTAAATCCTGCTAAATCGACATTTTTTCGAAACTTTAATCGCGAATATCTCGGAAACGGTAAGAGATAGAACGTTTTTCTTTGAACGAGAGTGTTCCCAGTGAAAATCTGTATAAGATAGACCTATTAAATCCTGCGTTTTTCTTTGAACGAGAATGTTCAAAGACCTTTTAAATCCTGCTAAATCGACATTTTTTCGAAACTTTAATCGCGAATATCTCGGAAACGGTAAGAGATGGAACGTTTTTCTTTGAACGAGAGTGTTCCCAGTGAAAATCTGTATAAGATAGACCTATTAAATCCTGCGTTTTTCTTTGAACGAGAATGTTCAAAGACCTTTTAAATCCTGCTAAATCGACATTTTTTCGAAACTTTAATCGCGAATATCTCGGAAACGGTAAGAGATGGAACGTTTTTCTTTGAACGAGAGGGTTCCCAGTGAAAATCTGTATAAGATAGACCTATTAAATCCTGCGTTTTCTTTGAACGAGAATGTTCAAAGACCTTTTAAATCCTGCTAAATCGACATTTTTTCGAAACTTTAATCGCGAATATCTCGGAAACGGTAAGAGATGGAACGTTTTTCTTTGAACGAGAGGGTTCCCAGTGAAAATCTGTATAAGATAGACCTATTAAATCCTGCGTTTTTCTTTGAACGAGAATGTTCAAAGACCTTTTAAATCCTGCTAAATCGACATTTTTTCGAAACTTTAATCGCGAATATCTCGGAAACGGTAAGAGATAGAACGTTTTTCTTTGAACGAGAGTGTTCCCAGTGAAAATCTGTATAAGATAGACCTATTAAATCCTGCGTTTTTCTTTGAACGAGAATGTTCAAAGACCTTTAAAATCCTGCTAAATCGACATTTTTTCGAAACTTTAATCGCGAATATCTCGGAAACGGTAAGAGATGGAACGTTTTTCTTTGAACGAGAGTGTTCCCAGTGAAAATCTGTATAAGATAGACCTATTAAATCCTGCGTTTTTCTTTGAACGAGAATGTTCAAAGACCTTTTAAATCCTGCTAAATCGACATTTTTTCGAAACTTTAATCGCGAATATCTCGGAAACGGTAAGAGATAGAACGTTTTTCTTTGAACGAGAGTGTTCCCAGTGAAAATCTGTATAAGATAGACCTATTAAATCCTGCGTTTTTCTTTGAACGAGAATGTTCAAAGACCTTTTATATCCTGCTAAATCGACATTTTTTCGAAACTTTAATCGCGAATATCTCGGAAACGGTAAGAGATGGAACGTTTTTCTTTGAACGAGAGGGTTCCCAGTGAAAATCTGTATAAGATAGACCTATTAAATCCTGCGTTTTCTTTGAACGAGAATGTACAAAGACCTTTTAAATCCTGTTAAATCGACATTTTTTCGAAACTTTAATCGCGAATATCTCGGAAACGGTAAGAGATAGAACGTTTTTCTTTGAACGAGAGTGTTCCCAGTGAAAATCTGTATAAGATAGACCTATCAAATCCTGCGTTTTTCTTTGAACGAGAATGTTCAAAGACCTTTTAAATCCTGCTAAATCGACATTTTTTCGAAACTTTAATCGCGAATATCTCGGAAACGGTAAGAGATGGAACGTTTTTCTTTGAACGAGAGTGTTCCCAGTGAAAATCTGTATAAGATAGACCTATTAAATCCTGCGTTTTTCTTTGAACGAGAATGTTCAAAGACCTTTTAAATCCTGCTAAATCGACATTTTTTCGAAACTTTAATCGCGAATATCTCGGAAACGGTAAGAGATGGAACGTTTTTCTTTGAACGAGAGTGTTCCCAGTGAAAATCTGTATAAGATAGACCTATTAAATCCTGCGTTTTTCTTTGAACGAGAATGTTCAAAGACCTTTTAAATCCTGCTAAATCGACATTTTTTCGAAACTTTAATCGCGAATATCTCGGAAACGGTAAGAGATGGAACGTTTTTCTTTGAACGAGAGGGTTCCCAATGAAAATCTGTATAAGATAGACCTATTAAATCCTGCGTTTTTCTTTGAACGAGAATGTTCAAAGACCTTTTAAATCCTGCTAAATCGACATTTTTTCGAAACTTTAATCGCGAATATCTCGGAAACGGTAAGAGATAGAACGGTTTTCTTTGAACGAGAGTGTTCCCAGTGAAAATCTGTATAAGATAGACCTATTAAATCCTGCGTTTTTCTTTGAACGAGAATGTTCAAAGACCTTTTAAATCCTGCTAAATCGACATTTTTTCGAAACTTTAATCGCGAATATCTCGGAAACGGTAAGAGATAGAACGTTTTTCTTTGAACGAGAGTGTTCCCAGTGAAAATCTGTATAAGATAGACCTATTAAATCCTGCGTTTTTCTTTGAACGAGAATGTTCAAAGACCTTTTAAATCCTGCTAAATCGACATTTTTTCGAAACTTTAATCGCGAATATCTCGGAAACGGTAAGAGATGGAACGTTTTTCTTTGAACGAGAGTGTTCCCAGTGAAAATCTGTATAAGATAGACCTATTAAATCCTGCGTTTTTCTTTGAACGAGAATGTTCAAAGACCTTTTAAATCCTGCTAAATCGACATTTTTTCGAAACTTTAATCGCGAATATCTCGGAAACGGTAAGAGATGGAACGTTTTTCTTTGAACGAGAGTGTTCCCAGTGAAAATCTGTATAAGATAGACCTATTAAATCCTGCGTTTTTCTTTGAACGAGAATGTTCAAAGACCTTTTAAATCCTGCTAAATCGACATTTTTTCGAAACTTTAATCGCGAATATCTCGGAAACGGTAAGAGATGGAACGTTTTTCTTTGAACGAGAGTGTTCCCAGTGAAAATATGTATAAGATAGACCTATTAAATCCTGCGTTTTTCTTTGAACGAGAATGTTCAAAGACCTTTTAAATCCTGCTAAATCGACATTTTTTCGAAAGTTTAATCGCGAATATCTCGGAAACGGTAAGAGATAGAACGTTTTTCTTTGAACGAGAGTGTTCCCAGTGAAAATCTGTATAAGATACACCTATTAAATCCTGCGTTTTTCTTTGAACGAGAATGTTCAAAGACCTTTTAAATCCTGCTAAATCGACATTTTTTCGAAACTTTAATCGCGATTATCTCGGAAACGGTA
>CAUJHA010000163.1:0-108963 GCA_963170755.1 Amphimallon solstitiale
AGAGCCATGCAACAAATTTTAGATCCACATGAAGAATATGTTTCTCACTATGTGGATGATATATTAATATTTAATAAAGACTTAGAAAGTCATAAGGTATCTGTGGACAAAGTATTAAATACTCTAGCAGAAAATGATTTAAAAATAAATCTTGAGAAATGTGAATTTTATAAAAGGAGTGTAAGCTATTTAGGCTATATTATAGATGGTAAAACTATCACTATAGAAGAGAAAAAGTTAGAAGCTATAAGAAAATATCCAAGACCTAAAAATATAAAAATGTTAAGAGGATTTTTAGGCATGATTAATTACTACAAACATTTTATTCCAAAAATATCAGATCAGACCTACATGTTATTTAGAATGATCAAGAAGGGAGTAAAATTCAAATGGTCTCAAGAAACATTGAAGGCATTTGAAAATGTAAAAGAAAATGTTTGTAAGGCTTTAATAATAAACTTACCTGACTTTAAGGAAGAATTTGTACTAAGGTGCGATGCATCAAATAATGCGATAGCGGCAGAACTATTACAGATAAGAAATGGAGTAGAAATGCCAATCTGTTTCTTATCAAGAATCCTAAAGGGATATGAATTAAACTATACGACATCTGAAAAGGAACTCCTGTCTTTGGTTCATTCAGTGTCAAAACTAAAATATTATTTACTAGGGAATACCTTTTTGGTCGAAACAGATCATTTATCTTTGATTTTTCTTATGAAGACGAGATTTAATAACTCTAGAATATATAGATGGTCACTTTTATTATCTGAATATTCATTCAAGATAAGACATAGAAGAGGAACAGAAAATATTGTTGCTGATGCATTGAGTAGAGCTCATGGTGGCATCAAACAACAAAACTCATATCAAATAAATCATTATGATTTAGAACATGCTCCAGATTTATACAATCGAGAAAGCATTGAAGTTAGTCAGCAATCTGAAGAGATACTAGACATTAAAAGAAGAATTCAAAGAGAAGGAAATTATAAAGGTTATCATATGAGAGACAATATAATAGTATATAAGACTTTAGGAAATAAGAATTTAATTGTTTTAGGTAGGGATTTAGCATTAAGTATTATTAGAAATGTATATAATAATTTAGGGCATCCTGGAAATAGGAAAACTTTCCTTATATTCAGAGAGCAATTTTATAGTTTTAAGGATAAATGTTTAATAGCTGCAGAAAATAAAAAATGCAGACAATGCTTATTGGGCAAATACAAAAACAGAGTTAATCAAAATATTGTACATAGTATTAGAGTAGAGAACAAACTAGATTTAGTAGCTGCTGATTTTCTGGGTAATTTAATACCAGGAGAACAAGGATATTGTAATATTTTCGTAATGGTAGATATTTTGACTAAATATGTTAAATTATATCCTACTAGAAAATATAATACACAAACGGCAATAAATTGCATAAATCAATTTATCAACGATCATGGACAAATAAAGAAGTTATTAGTAGATAATGCATCCTACTTTAACAATGAAAGATTCATACAAGAATCTAGAGATATGAATGTAGAGGTTATCTTCACTAGTATTAGACATCCACAAGCTAATCCGAGTGAAAGATATATTCAAGAAGTAACTAGACATTTGAGAATGTTGACACATCAAAGACATACTGCTTGTGTAGGATATGTTGAAGACGTAGAAAATAATATTAATTTCATGCCAAGTGTGACAACCAATATAAGTCCATACACTTTGATGCATTGAAAACATCCACCCAGACCTTGGTGTCAGGATACACCGATGGTGGACAATCTTGGAGATTTAATACATCAAGGCAAACTAAGACAAATGAATAGAGCTGATAAATACGTGAGAATGGAGAATGAGAAAATACGGACCCACAAAACGTATCAGGTTGGAGATCTCGTAGTGGTGAAGAACTACAGATTAGGGAGGAGACATTTGAATAAATGTGCGAAGTTAAATTTACCGTTCATTGGACCATACAAGGTAAATAGAATTTTAAGTGATGTAACCTATGAATTGCAAGAAATGGATAATGAAAATATAAAAGGCAAATATCATGTATCAATGCTGTATGATTACATTATAACATGCTCGCTTGCTTACGTAATGCCAGTATAATACAAAGCGAACGCTATAAGACAAGTCTTTTGCATGCCTCCATTATATTGCGGAAACTACAAGCACCTCGGGTTGCCTATACACGCAGGCACCAATATCGCGAACTCTAAACGTCTTCCTCTAGTAGAATGACATTATTGTAATTTCGCCCGGTTGGCATTATTTATAGACGTAAATATGGCGGTTGAAGTGTTGTGATTTTTAGGCATGAGACTACAAACTCTTCGGCTAGCACAGTGAAGAACGTGAGTACTTCTTTTTTGTTTTAATGTATCTTAACGTTTATTGAAAATTCTACATTCCCTACACTCATTACTAATCGGTGAAAAGAAAACACGTATGGAAACTTATTTGAAAAATAAATAGTCTTTATTATCTACTAAAACAATATCAAAATTTATACACATTTATTTATTCATATTTACATTTTACGCACATACACAAAGTCGTACAATATGTACACAATTAAATATTAAAATTAAATTTACATCAGTGACCTCTTTAAATCGTAACAGAAATTGCATTTATCGTGAATTAAATTAAGATTGAACATGTGCTCAACCCTATCCCCTGAACTGTCACTTACAAATCCCAATGCATTTTATCATCCTTAATATGAAACAAAAATAAACAAGTAATGAGATATGTCTCGGTCAATTTGAGATAAAATACGCATTCAGATCAATTTAAATTATTCTATAAATTATTTCTGTTACGACATGCTCACAGGAAGAATTTACTAGTTTATCGTGAAATTGAATTTTATTTTGGTACGGGCTCGGATATTTGTTCAATAGCTTCGCGGTGAAATACTAATACGTCTATTTTATTACGGATTCGGAAAGCGCGGGTGTTTAGACAATAGTTTATATAAATACGCGGTGCGCATTCACGCATGATATCGGAAAATATCTGAAATGAACAATTATTATTAAATTCGGGTTTTATGAAGATCACGACATTGAAAGTCTGACCTAGACGGGATGCGATTTATAAACGGTAATATATCTCTCTTCCCACGGCACATGGGGCCTGAGTAAGAGGGACATATGCGGACGAGATTAGCGGATTTTAAAACGACTGTTTCACGATGCGGAGACCTGAGAGCAGCACGTTTCTAAGGAGTTAACCAAGTCTCTTCCACGCCATCTGGAGGCTGAATAGAGATAGGTGTAGGGTCTGGACAGGTCGGAGAAGTAAATGAACGAGGCACGCTCGATGGGGCCTTTTATATGTGAAAACCCCCTACGTATGTAGGTAAAAACCCGTTCAAAACATAAAATTTGCACACGATACTGACGTGAAACACGCGACTTTGAGCATGACGTAGACATTCGGTATTTTTCCATTAAAAAATAAGTAACTAACATGAATTATTACAAACAACTGAACATACATACAGGTCGATTCAATTCACTTTATACAATATTAATATTTGAACAAAATAACACACATACATTTAATTTAATATTGACAAATAAATTAATTATGAACTTAAAAATGTTAATTTGTTACAATTAACGAAGGAACTTCGTTACAACATAGATATAGGGAATGAATAAATTGTTGACGTAGAGATCACATCAGTGTTTGCGATGTGCGTCGTTCAGGTAAATAACCCTTATTGTAATGAACGTACACACACAGCAAACAAGGGATATATATGCCGTGATCCCTACATTGGTCAGGCATTGTAAAATAAATAAATAATTATGTAATAGAATAAGTAAATAATTTATTAGTAGTAAGTGTAGGTATAGAAAAATATATCATAAGTTGCATAACCGCAACGGCGTAACATTATAATGTAAGATGTACAAAAATAAAACTGAAATAAACTTTATTTGAAAGGTACAGAAATAAATACCAAAAGTAAAATTCATGTATTCTATATTTGTAGAAACGAGGAGCACAAGATGCAATTTCAATATACAAAGACAGAACCAAATTTTATACATTGTGTGAAAGTCGCATTAAGTGTTTTGAGCAATAAATCACTATTCAAAATGAATAGACGTAAATTTTTAAGAGATTGTTATTTGTTCGACATTTTATGGTCATACTTAATAATATAATAAATACCTGAGACTTAAATCTAAATATAATTTTAAAAGGAATATGTAAAAAAAGGTATATTATTTTATTATTCGACACAATGTAATAAAGAAAAGCTTCAGTGGCAGGTTTAAATCCAATTTTGTCCAGGAAAGATTCCGGAAATAACACATTAAAATTGGTTTAATCTCATTAAAATCTACAAAGAAAAACAATGTTCAATATTGTTAACAGCTGCATACAAATCAACCTACAAGAAGACGAGGAAAGATGGTTCGAAGATATGGATGAAGTTATCAAGGTCCAGGTTCATAATAACATGATTAATAAAAGGAGCATTCCAGTCGTATGCAATGTTTTTCCTATTATTGTAAAAGCAAACGTCTGCAAAAGAAAGATACGAATAGTGTTAAAAAATAGTAAAAGAATATATTTAAATAATGATGACAGAAGCAACGAATTCATTTATAAACATAATGAAGGATGGCGTTAATGAAAAGGAATGTACCTACCAAGATAAGAATATCGCAAATGTGCATTGACATTAACAATAACAAACAATTTAAGTGCGTGCATAATTTTGTGTAATTTCGAGATGTCAAACAATAATTGGTGCAGGTCAGTTTAGGGAGAACGTTAAGAAAATAAATCTGAGCAGGACAATGCCAACATAAACGTTAGTGTGGAGTGTGTGGCGCTGCGAACGATGTATGGTTTTTTCGGGCGACCGAAAATGATAAGAAGGAAAGTACGAGAGAGGTACGTGAGAGTCATCGTCGATCCATGGGCGAGGCAGTCTGATTTTAAAAGACGCGGTGAATCTTCGATCTTCATATTTTGATGATTGCAGATGTATTATACACTGCACAGAAATCATCCTTAGCAAATGTATTAAGTTATTTTATTTTAAATAAGTATTTTTCATTTCACAATTAATTTTTTGTCATTTAGTTTAATTTCATTTTTTTTTATTAACTATCAATATGACCGAACAATATAAAGAGAAATTTGATGAAATATATGAGCATCATAAGTAAGTTATACTTTAATAATAAATTATGCTAAAGATGCTACGTGGAAATGTTCATCTTTAGCAAAGCGTTTAATGAATTTATTTAATATTTTAGATGGGATTAGTATCTTCTTTGTAAGTAGCTAGTTTTTATTTGCGCGAGGACGTGCTGATTTCCCGATAACAAACAGTTTTTTTCTCCCCTGCCATATTCACACAGCGCATTATAGTTAATCTTTTTTTTGCCGCCCACACATTTTCGCTTATTAATCCCCATGGTCTTTGTTGATAGTGCCCGAAAAAATAACCCTGTTTTGTTCACATTATAAATATTGCAGGGTTTGAACCCTTTAATTATTAACGGCAACTTGTTTATGAAAGCTTCGACATTTTCTTGATTTGCGCTAACGGCTTCGCCAGATATCGTTCGGTAAATTCAAATACATATCCGTCCGTTTAATGGAAACTTTGCGGCCAAAAAGCAGCTAAATAACTGACCTCGCCCGTTCAAGGGAGTGTCCACATAAGAGAAACCTATTTATTAGGAATTCCCTACTTATAAACTCGGGATCGGATAAAATGACCATTTAAGGGAAGTGCCCGGCTAATAGAAGTGCCCGTTAAGGGAAGTTTTACTGTAAATGATTATTTTGCGCCTTTTTGTCAGTCTATTAATGATAACTCCAACGATCTGATCGCTTCTTACAATTCTACTCATGATAATTTTGAAGCCTTCTTTGAGTTTGAATTGGTATTAGTTGAGGAAGTCCATACAATTATTAATAGCATTATTTGACAATATTTCTTCAACTATGCTGAAGTACTGCAATCCTTTCACTGATCACACATCTTGAAAAATTAACAGTTTGATTAAAAGTGAGTTCATTTAGAATTTTCAAAAAAATACAAATAAATTTTGAAGTTAGTAAATTGAAAACTCCGAGATTTAGTGTCTTCATTAAGGTGTCCTATAGTTATCTCTGCACTATACTATCTATAGATTTAGATTAGTTAACATTCTGTCACAATAGAAAGAAAATATTTAATGATCACTTTTTTTCTAGATTAGAAGAGTATGAAGAAGACACAAAAATTCTCATAAGGTGAGTGACTAGTAAAATTGAATCGTTCCCAAAAGGATGGCAATCACGACTATCTTTCAGTAAAGTAGAATACCGTCCCATTCGTAGTGTTTTAGTAGCAAACAAAGGCGAAATAGCAGTGCGTGCTTTCCGTGCGTGCAATGAATTAGGCCATCAAATCTCTAGCAATTTATTCAAACGAAGACAGATCTCACATACCTACACAAATCGCAAGCTGACAAAAGTTACCTCGTTGGTAAGCACTTGTCACCAGTGCGAGCCTTTTTAAATATATCAGAAATTTTGAAAATATGTATACATAATGTATAGGTGCAGTTTATCCTGGATACAGATTTCTTTCTGAAAGATCTGACTTTGCTCAAGCGATTGCCGATGCCGATCTCAGATTTATTGGACCGAGTCTGGAAGTATTCTATAAGATGGGTGGTAAAGTAGCTGTTAGGGAAGCTGCTATTACCGCCAGAGTTCCCATACTTCCTGGTAGAGATGGTCCTATAACCACGACAGAAGAAGCCATAGAATGCTGTGTTAAACATGGCTGTCTTGTGCATTTAAGGCAGCTTATGTTGGAGGTGGCCGAGGAATGCCAGTAGTGAGAAAAATGGAAGAAGTAGAAGAATATTTACGAAGAACTTCTTCAGAAGCACCGGGCGCTTTAGGAAATGTTGCCATGTTTATAGAAAAGTTTATAGAAAGACCGAGGCACATAGAAGTTCAACTTTTAGGAGACAAAGCTGGAAATGTAATTCACCTCTACGAGAGAAACTGTTCTGTGCAACGTACACATCAAAAAGTAGTAGAATTTGCGCCAGCACCACAATTAAATAAATGAGTAGGTACGCGCTAAAATGACTGAATACGCGGTGAGATTCGCAAATGCAGATGCACCATGCATTTGCCGGCGCAATCATTTCACCCTATTATGATTTTCTGCTTGTTAAAGTGATAGCGCACTGCCAAACTCTGCAGTCTTCTTGTGCAAAGATGAATAGAGCATTATGTGAATTTCATGTGCGAGGAGTTAAAACAAACATTCCGTTTTTATTAAATGTACTAGAAAGCCTAAAGTTCCTAAGCGGTGCTGTCGATACCTATTTTATAGATGAGTAAGAAGAGAATCCGCAACTGTTTTACTTTACTGCATCTCAGAACCGAGCTCAGAAATAATTTAACTATTTGAAGTATTATTCAAACTGTCCACACCTTTTGCAACACGGAATAAGCCATGCGAGAGAAAACCACATGTTCCCATGGTATCTAGAGGTAACGTATGTACACAAATATAAAAAGTATATAAATATATATAGTATAGTATAGTGCATGGATAAGCGATCTGTGAAAAAGTAAAACTTCTTGTTTATGTCTCATTATTTCGAAATATAATAATAAGTATTACTTCATTATGAGAGAATACTAATTGATTAACAAAAAAAAACAACATATCGGGTGTGATCAAATTGAAACGATAATTTTGAATTTTCTTAAAAAGTATTTATTTAATCTACAATGGTTATACCATCCCATTGAAAGTAGTCTCACTGCGATATTAATGATCTGCCCCTGAACATAGATAAATGTTCCGTTATGTCATTCACGACAAAAACTGAGTGCCTTATTTATAATTATAATGTTAAAGGTTCTGTCCACCAAAGGCCTGACACTCTCACATAGCGACCATCACGTCTCAAGCTCTAAAAAGCCTTAGTTTCGTTATTCGGCACACCAAAGTGTTCAATAATTGCTCAACTACAACCAAGTTATATTTTGCATTTGTTTGGTTTTTCATTGGACAGTAGTTATGTTATGCGCTAAAAAGGTCAAGAATCCCATTAGGTATATGGCATTTTCAATGTAAAATACGTCACATCCGGTGGCTCTTTCAATGTTTTTTCTCTCTCCGACGATGTTTTCCATCCTCCTTTTCCAATATCTGCCTTTCTGTTGGCGGTCGTCAATAGCATACGTAATGAATAGCCGCTAGTTCATTTCACTCTGTGCAGATAGGTTTGTCTCTCTCTGTCCCCTTATTATCGCATGATTTTCACGTCCAATTTCGTTTAAATAATGAGGTAAGAAAATGTAACTACCTACTATGTATACTTGAGATGGGTATTAAATAGAAGAAAGAATGCTGAAAAAATAAGTAATATGTGACTACGCATAAATTTCGCCAGTAAGAAGCACGTTTAAGTGTCGGGGGGGGGGGGTATTAAAATTGACATATTTATGGGGACATATTAAGGATCATGGACATCGAACGTCTTTCTTCGCGTCAAGCAAATAGTACGTGTATCTCTGTGTCTGTGTGCGTGTGGAATCACAGAAAGAATAAGGAATGTAACGATGTTTCTTCTTTACCTATAAATTCCGCGAATAAGAAGGGTATTTAATATCGATATGTTCATGTGTATCAAGATCAATGACTTCGAATAAATGTAACTATTTACTGTGAATACTCAGATAGATGGTAAATACAAAAGTACGCATATAAAGTAAGCAAGCTACATTGTAACGATGTTTCTTCTTTACGCATAAATTTTCGCTATTAAGAAATTCATGCAACATCGACATTCAATGAACTTTTCTATGCGAAACGCCTACACATTCCACTGCAGTTAATGCATTTCTTTACCTGCCTCGTGTATATATAACATCTAGTACAAACAAACGGCCTAGTCAAAGAAGCAACGTGTACGTGTATCGCTTTTCTCTGTGTATGTGCGTGTGCTTGATAAGGTATGTTTTTATTCTATTAATTAATTAACATAGTAATAGATTCCCATTCTTTATAATTTAACAACGGCTTAACACTATGGGTATGATGAAAATATAATTTGCAATAAGAATCAGTTTATTGTATTGCTTTTCGGTTGTTTATAACACAACGACGTTTTATAATTAATGCAAAATCCTTTTTTATAGTAATAAATTCCTATTCTTTGTAAATTTAAAACCGCTTCATCACAACTTTGCATATAACGAAAATATCATTCGCAATAAAAAATCAGTTTATTGTTAATATTATTAAGAAAGAAGTCATTTTATTTGAAGTTTTATGTAATATATGTAGTATAGATCTAACCAAAAGATGTTTTCAACGGAAAATATTTGGCGTTTATTTCAAATAAATCCTGTCATGAATTTTAATGTAAATCATATTAGAATTCATCGCAGGTTGTATAGTTGTATACACACGGCAAAAAGTTTGTCAACTTTAGTAAATTCAACACAATAGCTAGGAACGTTTAAATTTTGGAATATTATTTAAAATCAAGATTTTTTGTAGGCCATATATCAAATACCTTTTAATAGTTCAGCCACCCCTCTAAAGGGTAATTTCTCTGCATTTTAAAAACTACATATGTTAAAACGTCCGATTAAAATTTATCCCAGCTTGTATAGTCATGGCAAAAAAGTTTTGTCAGCTGTAAATTCTAACACGAAATAAAGAGAAATTATATTGAAATTTTTATAATACCCCAAGTCTGAGTATACTTTAACTGTTTGGTTAAAGAAAATACATGTGACATATAGAAGTAAATATATTTCTAATATTCTTTTATGATTTATCGCATGATAACACGGTTGTGTCAACATTAGAAAGAAATGTTTTTGGTTTCCCTGTTTTATTAGTATGGTAATTTCTCTCTCTTTTAAAAACTACATATGTTAAAGCGTCCGGGTAAGTGTGATATTGCTCTTATTTTACGTTTTAAACTATTTTCCTTTAAATATATTGTCTTCAAAAGATTCTTTGTGTAATTTATTGTTTGCTTATTTATTGCTTTATTATGTTAGATGTATTTTATTTTTGAGGAAATTTAATATATCTCTCAAGCGTGAACAAAAATATTATAATCTCTCTTTATGGTTTATTAAAATTTAGTGGGAAATATAGCTGGTCTTAAGACCTCGACAAAACTTTTACAGCATAGTTACACAACACAATTTTGACTATAACGCTAATTTAACAAAAATAACGCCTAAGTGTGAGTTTCTTGCTTTTCAGTTGTTATAACACAATGGTGTTTATCCCCCCCTGCCAAAATAAACACACTCTATTTGACAATACATACTGAAGAGGAGCTGGCCAACGTAATTAACGGAAGTTATTACAACACCCGCCCATCTGGAGCTTTGGACGAAGTTTTCACTAAGCAAGACCTCCATACCCAGATTTACTTAGATATAATTTTACTTAAGGACTCTTTGAAGCATATATTTGTGTTTTGTTATTTTGTTCAATAATATCCGAATGTACTGTAACATTCAAATCTGTTTTAAAAAGCCAATTAATTTTTGTTTGTTTTCATTCTGTTGAAGTTTAAAGAAATGGACAATGTTGATCAACAGTCACTCTCATCTGGTTCAATCGAACACGATTGGCAGTCAATCTCTACATTAGAAGAATCATCTATTCAGAGCGATGTGGGGTACTATAGCAACATTTCAAGTGCATGTACAGTAGATATTTATGAAAGAGGCGATGGGAGATTCCACATATTGGACGAAAGAAATGAAAGAATGTGTCTAATTAATACAGGGTTTGAAAATATACGAGATCGAGCCAATATTTTATGCACCATGTGTTACTACAATAACTGGCGATACGAATTTAGCCGCGTACGTGTCTTTTCGCATTTCATATGCAATTATTATGTTGAGATAGGCAAGTTTTACGAATAATAAGAGATAAAAAATCATTAATTGAGCTTATTTTACAGAATCTACAATAAAGGAATGTAGTAATTGCAAATTGCAAATCACCATTGTGTTTCCCCCAGGCTTTTGTCCAATATGTTACGTCTATTAGAGAAAATGAAATAGCAGTATATATATAAATTCTATTCTAAAAATATTATCAGTTTATACAGAAATGGAGGGAGAGAGAAATTGTATATAATAGAAGCTGCGTATAAACTCGCTTATCAATACTATACTAGTTCCACATATAACAATGTCTCTTGATCAGTTAAACGCAATTGGTGAACTTTCCAATTTCAAACCGTCAAAGAAAATATGTGAACTCGAGAAAGAAAAACTGTATAAGATAATCGACATAAGAATATTAAAAACAAAATTTGGCAAGTCTGTGTTGTGTGAATTGGAAGATGTTAGCGTATGGTTACCAAGACGTTATTTAAACTTCTTTGAGGGAGCCAATCTTCAAGAGTATAGTCAAGGGAAGCATTACTTAACCTACATCGGTCAAAAAAAAGTCGGCGCAAATACTACGCCAATAATTAAGTTTGAGAAAAAAGAATAATCAGTTTTAATTCGGTAAGTTGAAAATATAGAGAGAAAGATCATGTAAATCCGCAATATTTTTCTCTTTCTTGTATATTATGTATCTGCAATAAATTCCTTTTTTTGTGTATAGGTAATCAAGTGTAGTGTGGAGATAATGGATCTACTTGAATGCGTACAAGACCTCTATGCCATCAGTCAATCAAAAATAGAATTTGAAGAGTTGCAGCAACTAAATTTAGACAGTATAAGGCTATTACGGGACAAAATTTTTAACACCCAAGAATGTACGATTGGGGAACGAAGACAGTTAGAATCAATCCTATCTATACTAATATCATATAATGTACGAGTTGAAAATCGGTTAAGGGACTTCATTACGAAGGCGCTGGTCTCCATGATGACGGCACTATACCAGACTTACAATGGCAAGAGGTAAAAAATATATATAAGATGTTAAAATAGATAAAATAATATAATTTTAATTTAATAGGGAACGTCCGCATTTAAAAGTCGAATTAAAACCGGGATTATCACAAATCTTCATCATAAAGATCCTAAAGTATTCCTTGAAAACGCTTTTCCTCTCATTCATTCAAAACTGCAGTCACAACTCGCTCAATTAAAATTAATAAAGGTAAATTTCTCTTTATGCGCAAAATTTAGTAAGGTAGATAACAACCCAGACTCTGAGAAAACAGACTGTAAATACTTCAATACAGCAAATTTTATAGTTTCAAAATCAACTGAAATTAGAGATATTTACGATAATGTCATCGAAAAAGTACTACATGACATAGAGGAAATGCAATTTAAAGGTTCGGGGTGGTCACTTCAGGAAATCATAAATTTAACTATTTATATAAATAGATATCAACCTATTGAGGGTAATGCTTATATTCCTCTACCAACAAATATTCAGAGACGAAAGGCAGTACTAAATATTATGAGTAACGATCGACGTTGCTTCATTTATGCTGTTTTAGCAGCCATTTACAAAATATATTCCACCAACGTGAACGATTACCCACAAAATTACCATGAAATATTTAATTTAAAAGGCATACAATTTCCAGTCGCGTTAACTAGTATTAAGAAATTTGAAAAACAAAATTGTAGCGTATCAATCAATCTGTATGGTTTAAATAAAAAAAATAAAGTTTCAGGTCCTTTATACTATACTAATTCTGTAAGGGACAATCACATAAATTTATTATATTTAACTAAATCGGGAAATCGTACGCACTATTGTTGGATTTACGATTTAAGTAAGCTGTGCTCTCCAGACATATCAGTACATCATAAATCGTATATTTGCGATCGATGTTTAATCCATTTCTACTGTGAAAACAAGTTTTCTTTGCACATGCAAGATTGCAAAAATCATCAACCGGTTAAGATAGAATTACCAAAGGACAACGAGAATATACTTAAATTCAAGGAACTTCAAAAACAGTTCAAATCACCAATGGTCATTTATGCCGATTTTGAATGTTTAACTAAACAGATTCATACTAGTCAACCAAATCCGAACACATCCTATACGAATAATTACCAAGAACATCAAGCATTTAGTGTAGCGTATCAAGTAGTATCTTCCACACACCCCGAATTATCACACTTTGAACTCTATCGGGGACATGACCCTGCAAAATGGTTTGTATCTCAATTAAAAAAGGAGGCTATTGTATATGCAGAATATCTAAGTCTTAATTACCCAATGATTGAGTTAACCCCTGAACAATTAGATTATCACAATAATACATCGTCATGTTCTATCTGTTCTCAAACCTTTGATGAAAACGTGGTGAAAGTTATGGATCACGATCATTCAAACGGTTTGTTTCGAGCCACCCTCTGTTCTACATGTAATTTGAATTACAAACCTAGTAATGTAATTCAAGTGTACTTTCACTCATTGTCAGGATTTGACGCACACATTGTTTTGAAAGAATTGAATTTTGATGAAGGTCCTATAGAACTACTTCCAATAACTATAGAACGATATATATCATTTAGTAAAGAAATTAGAGTGAACAATAAAGCAATCAAATTAAGATTTTTAGATAGTTACAGATTCTTACCAGAGTCCCTTGAAAATCTGGCAAAGTCTTTAAATGAAAGTGAGTGTTTCTTTTTAAAGAAATCATTTCCTGACAAGTATTCTCATCTTATCAGGAAGGGTGTATTCCCATACGATTACGCAAACGATTTTTCTAGATTGGAGGAAACTCAGTTACCCAATAGGAGTCAATTTTATAATGCACTAAATAATTCAGACATATCTGATGAAGATTACAATTATGCCCAGTTTATATGGAATGGATTCAATATAAATAATTTAGGGGAATATTCCGATTTATACTTGAAAACAGATGTTCTCTTACTAACTGATATATTCGAAAAATATCGTAAGCTCTGTCTACATACATATGGCCTTGATCCTGCTAACTACTATACATGCTCAGGTTTTTCATTCAGTGCAATGCTGAAAGTTACTAAAGCCGAAATAGAACTCTTGACCGATATTGACATGATTCTGTTCTGTGAGAAGGCAATAAGGGGCGGATTGGTTCAAATATCAAAGAGATATGCTAAAGCTAATAATAAATATCTTCCTGACTATGATTCTACCAAACTCGACTCTTTCATCGCTTATTTCGATATAAACAACATGTACGGTTTAGCTCTGTCAAAACCTTTATCTTGTGCACAATTTCACTGGGATGCCGATCTCGAAAGTGTTAGAAATTTCATTTTGACACGATTAAATTTACCCAAATACTTTGAATTAGATGAATATGGTTATATATTAGAAGTTACAGTGTTGTATCCTGAGAATTTACATGTAACACATAAAGATCTCCCCTTATTACCACATCATTTCACAGCTCCAAATTCAAAACAGCAAAAGTTAATGGCTACTTTGCACGATAAGGAGAAATATGTTCTTCACTATACAAGCTTGATACAGGCATTGGAACTTGGTTTGATATTAGATAAAATACATAGAGCTTTAAAATTTAGACAATCGCCCTGGTTGAAACCGTACATTGACTTAAATAATAATCTCCGCGCCGCCGCCACAGAACCCTTTGAAAAGAATCTATATAAATTAAAAAACAATGTAATATTTATTTGGCAAGTGCTTGGAAAATATTAGGAACCATATAGAAATATTAAGTTAGTGACGAAGTGGGATGGACGAGGAGGTGCCAAGTCTCTGATAGCAAAACCAAATTTTAAATCATGTACGATATTTAATGAAAACTTGATAGCCGTTGAAATGAATAAAGAAATTATCAAATTTAATAAACCCATCTATATAGGTTTATCTGTTCTTGATATTAGTAAAACTTTCCTTTATGACTACCACTACAATTATTTCACAAAATTAATGCGAAAATGCGATTTATTATATACTGATACGGATAGTTTGATATATCATTTTATAAACGACAAAGATGAGCTTAATATTTACGATATTATACGCAGAGATTGTCTAAAATATTTCGATACAAGTGACTACCCACCTAATAATCCTTTCAATATACCTTTAGTAAACAAGAAGGTCTTAGGACTCATGAAAGACGAGGGGTGTTCTAAAATAATACGGGAATTTGTCGGGCTCCGATCGAAAATGTACTCAATAAGATTCATCACTGCGCATCAAAGGAGGTGTCTTATCCTTAGGCTTAGAGAAAATACTTCTGCTTGTTAGCATGTTGTAGTTAGCTATTTTTATATTTTTAAAAGACTTGAAATGTGAATTTATTTTCTCAGTAAGACCGCGTACATATGGCTAACTACAACATGCTAACAAGCAGAAGTATTTTCTCTAAGCCTAAGGATAAGACACCTCCTTTGATGCGCAGTGATGTTATTTACAAAATTCCATGCAGTGATTGTAGTGGTTGCTATATTGGCCACACGTCACAAACGCTAAAAGCACGTATCACTCAGCATAAGAGCGATGTTCGGTTGGGCATTATTATAATTAATAAGCTCTAATAAATAAAATTATTCGCGTGTCCTTTGTCACTAAAATATATTTCATCAGCAAAAAACAAAGCTGTTTGAAAAACTGACATAGTGCTAAATATATATTAATAGCGTTTTCGATCTATGCATTGGTGCACACCAGAATTGTCCCACACCAGAATTGGATAAAAAGGAGTGTTCGATTTACTCTCAGGATACGTCAATTTTTAGTGTTCGATTCAACCACTTAACAGTCTAGCGACAGTGTCCTATTTAATAGTGTAACAAAACGCCACTGGTTTTCTTCGAGTTCGAGAAAAATCGAGATACAAGTGAGGAATATACGGGAACCGGCGATGCGAATGTTCTGGCAACTTCCAGGCTCAAAAGCGTATATAAAGTTAGTTGTCTATCCGGCGCGAAGACAGACAGTACAGTACAGTACATAGTGCAGGATACGAAGTTGCATACGGCGAATAGAAAGCGAGGCGCGAGAAACAAGAGGGAAAATCCGTAACAATAGTTTTACCACAGAATAAAGAGACAGAAAAGACAATATGGATATAAGAAATTGGTTACAAAAAGGTAAGTTAAATAATTTCAGTAGAAAATTAAATTTTTAATTAAAACTTTAGAGTCAGAGTCATTCCATTAGAAATGGTCCAAAAATTTGAAAATTGGTTGCTCGACCAGCACCAAATAAAACAAAACTACCATGTAACGATAGCTTATAATGCAGATATGTTATATCCCATGTTAATTTTTGTTCACAATTAAAACTTGAAATTTGTACATATTAAAGATCAAACAGCACTTTGTACGTGCTATTAATTTCATTTTGTGTTTTTAATCTAGAGAAAAAATATTAACATCAGATATAGTATATCCACATTATAAGCTATCACTATCATTACATGGTAGTTTTGTTTTATACTAATTTTTATACTAGGGACTAAGAACAAGAATGATATTAGGTTATTATTTTTAGGTCAAAAATCTCTAAACCGGAAAAAAGTTCATGATGACAGTAGTGGAAGTGGAAGCAATGATTGTGATGAAGATGAAAATAAAATGGTCGGAACATCAAAATCGGAATCTATTTTTGTAGAAGGCTCAAGTAGTTCTTCATATCTACATGAAGCTGTCTCTGGATCTGGGACCTCTAAACAAACTGAAGAACGCGATGGCTACCATGAAAATGACATTGGTCGTTATGTTAGTTGTGCCAATAACTTGCCTTCTGAAAAAAAGAAGGAATTGTTGACAAACCCTTGGGTTCCATCATCCAATTACGATTTTGCTTCTGATGCCATTCACTTGAAAAGAAAATTTAACCATCGCTGGTTAGATCAATATACTCCATGGCTGGTGTACTCAAGTCGTTTGAAAGGTGCTCTATGTTTGTATTGTGTTTTATTTCCGCCAAGAATTGCTACAGTTAAAGGAATTTTGGGGTCATTTATGGTAAGGCCTTACATGAAGTTTAAGGATATACATGAAGATTGTAGAAAGCACGTTGGCACCCATTACCACAAATCTTGAACAGCTGCTGCAAAAGCATTTCTTGAAAATGCTCCTGTTGATGTCCAGTTGCAAATAGGGCACCATAAGACGATTGAAGAAAATAACCAAATATTGTCAGCAATTATTTCATGCATAATATTTTGTGGAATTCATGATTTGCCGCTTAGAGGAAAAGTAGGAAATGAGGGAGTTTTCTTTGACCTTTTAAATTTGAGGATTGACTCTGGTGATGAGAAGCTAAAGAGCCACTTGGATAAATGTCAAAAAAACGCAGTCTATACCTCACCAACAATTCAAAATGAGATCATACAATTATGCGGTGAAGTTATCAAAGAAAAAATAATCGAAGACTGTAAACGGGCAAAAGCTTATGCTGTAATAGCTGATGAAACAGCAGATATCGCTGGAAAAGAGCAGCTTTCTATTGGATTAAGGTTCTATGATGAAAGCCAAAAAATAATCAGGGAGGAATTTGTAGGCTACATTGAGTTAAAATGTCAAGATGCTTCTACAATCGCTAGCGCAATTCAAAGTTTTTTAGAAGATAATAATTTTTCCGCCGATAATTGTGTGGGATTCGGATTTGACGGGTGTTCTACGATGGCCGGCAAAGAAGGTGATGTACAGGCCATTCTTAAAAAAAAGTACGCTAAGTCTTTATTTTTCCATTGCTCCAGCCACAGACTAAATCTTGTGGTCAATGATACTAGCAAGCTACCAGAAATAAGAAACACAATTGCAACGGTTAAAGACACAATAACCTTCTTTCGTGAATCGCCAGCCCGTAGGAAATCGGTTCCAAATCTTTCAAGGCTCTGTGAGACCAGATTGTCGGAAAAATACAAGAGCATAAAAAAATTTTCAGAGAGCTTCACTGACATTGTTAAAGCACTAGAACATCTATCTGTCGAAGGAAACTATGCAACAAGAAAATGTGCCTACCAATTGCACTGTGCAGTTACTAAACCAATTTTCATCTTAGGCTTAAACATAATTGCAGGATACTCTGCAATTTTGGAACCCGTTGTAAACGTTTTACAAGGTAAAAGTATGGATTTGGTTATGGTGAAGAAACATATTGATGATATTCTAGATGTAATCAAAGAAGATCGACAAGATGTCGAAAATGTTTCTTATGAATTATATAAAAAATCACTTGATATCGCAGAGAAAGTAGGGGTTGAGTTGTCAGTACCACGAGTCACTCAAAAGCAAGTACACAGAAGTAATCCACCATCTGAGTCTGCAGTTGTATACTGGAAGCGGTGAATAATCATCCCCTATCTTGATTCTTTAACTTCGTCTTTGGGTGCTAGATTCTCCAACGAAAATACACCTGCTTTTGCTTTAACTTATCTTCATCCTTCAAGCATGCTCAAAATGGCTTCAAAAGATGTCAAAAATAATGCAGAATCTTTCATGGAAAAGTGTAGGTATAGAAAAATGTATCATAAGTTGCATAACCGCAACGGCGTAACATTATAATGTAAGATGTACAAAAATAAAACTGAAATAAAATTTATTTGAAAGGTACAGAAATAAATACCAAAAGTAAAATTCATGTATTCTATATTTGTAGAAACGAGGAGCACAAGATGCAATTTCAATATACAAAGACAGAACCAAATTTTATACATTGTGTGAAAGTCACATTAAGTGTTTTGAGCAATAAATCAATATTCAAAATGAATAGACGTAAATTTTTAAGAGATTGTTATTTGTTCGACATTTTATGGTCATACTTAATAATATAATAAATACCTGAGACTTAAATCTAAATATAATTTTAAAAGGAATATGTAAAAAAAGGTATATTATTTTATTATTCGACACCATGTAATAAAGAAAAGCTTCAGTGGCAGGTTTAAATCCAATTTTGTCCAGGAAAGATTCCGGAAATAACACATTAAAATTGGTTTAATCTCATTAAAATCTACAAAGAAAAACAATGTTCAATATTGTTAACAGCTGCATACAAATCAACCTACAAGAAGACGAGGAAAGATGGTTCGAAGATATGGATGAAGTTATCAAGGTCCAGGTTCATAATAACATGATTAATAAAAGGAGCATTCCTGTCGTATGCAATGTTTTTCCTATTATTGTAAAAGCAAACGTCTGCAAAAGAAAGATACGAATAGTGTTAAAAAATAGTAAAAGAATATATTTAAATAATGATGACAGAAGCAACGAATTCATTTATAAACATAATGAAGGATGGCGTTAATGAAAAGGAATGTACCTACCAAGATAAGAATATCGCAAATGTGCATTGACATTAACAATAACAAACAATTTAAGTGCGTGCATAATTTTGTGTAATTTCGAGATGTCAAACAATAATTGGTGCAGGTCAGTTTAGGGAGAACGTTAAGAAAATAAATCTGAGCAGGACAATGCCAACATAAACGTTAGTGTGGAGTGTGTGGCGCTGCGAACGATGTATGGTTTTTTCGGGAGACCGAAAATGATAAGAAGGAAAGTACGAGAGAGGTACGTGAGAGTCATCGTCGATCCATGGGCGAGGCAGTCTGATTTTAAAAGACGCGGTGAATCTTCGATCTTCATATTTTGATGATTGCAGATGTATTATACACTGCACAGAAATCATCCTTAGCAAATGTATTAAGTTATTTTATTTTAAATAAGTATTTTTCATTTCACAATTAATTTTTTGTCATTTAGTTTAATTTCATTTTTTTTTATTAACTATCAATATCAGAGCCACCCTCTGTTCACCCTCTGTTCTACATGTAATTTGAATTACAAACCTAGTAATGTAATTCAAGTGTACTTTCACTCATTGTCAGGATTTGACGCACACATTGTTTTGAAAGAATTGAATTTTGATGAAGGTCCTATAGAACTACTTCCAATAACTATAGAACGATATATATCATTTAGTAAAGAAATTAGAGTGAACAATAAAGCAATCAAATTAAGATTTTTAGATAGTTACAGATTCTTACCAGAGTCCCTTGAAAATCTGGCAAAGTCTTTAAATGAAAGTGAGTGTTTCTTTTTAAAGAAATCATTTCCTGACAAGTATTCTCATCTTATCAGGAAGGGTGTATTCCCATACGATTACGCAAACGATTTTTCTAGATTGGAGGAAACTCAGTTACCCAATAGGAGTCAATTTTATAATGCACTAAATAATTCAGACATATCTGATGAAGATTACAATTATGCCCAGTTTATATGGAATGGATTCAATATAAATAATTTAGGGGAATATTCCGATTTATACTTGAAAACAGATGTTCTCTTACTAACTGATATATTCGAAAAATATCGTAAGCTCTGTCTACATACATATGGCCTTGATCCTGCTAACTACTATACATGCTCAGGTTTTTCATTCAGTGCAATGCTGAAAGTTACTAAAGCCGAAATAGAACTCTTGACCGATATTGACATGATTCTGTTCTGTGAGAAGGCAATAAGGGGCGGATTGGTTCAAATATCAAAGAGATATGCTAAAGCTAATAATAAATATCTTCCTGACTATGATTCTACCAAACTCGACTCTTTCATCGCTTATTTCGATATAAACAACATGTACGGTTTAGCTCTGTCAAAACCTTTATCTTGTGCACAATTTCACTGGGATGCCGATCTCGAAAGTGTTAGAAATTTCATTTTGACACGATTAAATTTACCCAAATACTTTGAATTAGATGAATATGGTTATATATTAGAAGTTACAGTGTTGTATCCTGAGAATTTACATGTAACACATAAAGATCTCCCCTTATTACCACATCATTTCACAGCTCCAAATTCAAAACAGCAAAAGTTAATGGCTACTTTGCACGATAAGGAGAAATATGTTCTTCACTATACAAGCTTGATACAGGCATTGGAACTTGGTTTGATATTAGATAAAATACATAGAGCTTTAAAATTTAGACAATCGCCCTGGTTGAAACCGTACATTGACTTAAATAATAATCTCCGCGCCGCCGCCACAGAACCCTTTGAAAAGAATCTATATAAATTAAAAAACAATGTAATATTTATTTGGCAAGTGCTTGGAAAATATTAGGAACCATATAGAAATATTAAGTTAGTGACGAAGTGGGATGGACGAGGAGGTGCCAAGTCTCTGATAGCAAAACCAAATTTTAAATCATGTACGATATTTAATGAAAACTTGATAGCCGTTGAAATGAATAAAGAAATTATCAAATTTAATAAACCCATCTATATAGGTTTATCTGTTCTTGATATTAGTAAAACTTTCCTTTATGACTACCACTACAATTATTTCACAAAATTAATGCGAAAATGCGATTTATTATATACTGATACGGATAGTTTGATATATCATTTTATAAACGACAAAGATGAGCTTAATATTTACGATATTATACGCAGAGATTGTCTAAAATATTTCGATACAAGTGACTACCCACCTAATAATCCTTTCAATATACCTTTAGTAAACAAGAAGGTCTTAGGACTCATGAAAGACGAGGGGTGTTCTAAAATAATACGGGAATTTGTCGGGCTCCGATCGAAAATGTACTCAATAAGATTCATCACTGCGCATCAAAGGAGGTGTCTTATCCTTAGGCTTAGAGAAAATACTTCTGCTTGTTAGCATGTTGTAGTTAGCTATTTTTATATTTTTAAAAGACTTGAAATGTGAATTTATTTTCTCAGTAAGACCGCGTACATATGGCTAACTACAACATGCTAACAAGCAGAAGTATTTTCTCTAAGCCTAAGGATAAGACACCTCCTTTGATGCGCAGTGATGTTATTTACAAAATTCCATGCAGTGATTGTAGTGGTTGCTATATTGGCCACACGTCACAAACGCTAAAAGCACGTATCACTCAGCATAAGAGCGATGTTCGGTTGGGCATTATTATAATTAATAAGCTCTAATAAATAAAATTATTCGCGTGTCCTTTGTCACTAAAATATATTTCATCAGCAAAAAACAAAGCTGTTTGAAAAACTGACATAGTGCTAAATATATATTAATAGCGTTTTCGATCTATGCATTGGTGCACACCAGAATTGTCCCACACCAGAATTGGATAAAAAGGAGTGTTCGATTTACTCTCAGGATACGTCAATTTTTAGTGTTCGATTCAACCACTTAACAGTCTAGCGACAGTGTCCTATTTAATAGTGTAACAAAACGCCACTGGTTTTCTTCGAGTTCGAGAAAAATCGAGATACAAGTGAGGAATATACGGGAACCGGCGATGCGAATGTTCTGGCAACTTCCAGGCTCAAAAGCGTATATAAAGTTAGTTGTCTATCCGGCGCGAAGACAGACAGTACAGTACAGTACATAGTGCAGGATACGAAGTTGCATACGGCGAATAGAAAGCGAGGCGCGAGAAACAAGAGGGAAAATCCGTAACAATAGTTTTACCACAGAATAAAGAGACAGAAAAGACAATATGGATATAAGAAATTGGTTACAAAAAGGTAAGTTAAATAATTTCAGTAGAAAATTAAATTTTTAATTAAAACTTTAGAGTCAGAGTCATTCCATTAGAAATGGTCCAAAAATTTGAAAATTGGTTGCTCGACCAGCACCAAATAAAACAAAACTACCATGTAACGATAGCTTATAATGCAGATATGTTATATCCCATGTTAATTTTTGTTCACAATTAAAACTTGAAATTTGTACATATTAAAGATCAAACAGCACTTTGTACGTGCTATTAATTTCATTTTGTGTTTTTAATCTAGAGAAAAAATATTAACATCAGATATAGTATATCCACATTATAAGCTATCACTATCATTACATGGTAGTTTTGTTTTATACTAATTTTTATACTAGGGACTAAGAACAAGAATGATATTAGGTTATTATTTTTAGGTCAAAAATCTCTAAACCGGAAAAAAGTTCATGATGACAGTAGTGGAAGTGGAAGCAATGATTGTGATGAAGATGAAAATAAAATGGTCGGAACATCAAAATCGGAATCTATTTTTGTAGAAGGCTCAAGTAGTTCTTCATATCTACATGAAGCTGTCTCTGGATCTGGGACCTCTAAACAAACTGAAGAACGCGATGGCTACCATGAAAATGACATTGGTCGTTATGTTAGTTGTGCCAATAACTTGCCTTCTGAAAAAAAGAAGGAATTGTTGACAAACCCTTGGGTTCCATCATCCAATTACGATTTTGCTTCTGATGCCATTCACTTGAAAAGAAAATTTAACCATCGCTGGTTAGATCAATATACTCCATGGCTGGTGTACTCAAGTCGTTTGAAAGGTGCTCTATGTTTGTATTGTGTTTTATTTCCGCCAAGAATTGCTACAGTTAAAGGAATTTTGGGGTCATTTATGGTAAGGCCTTACATGAAGTTTAAGGATATACATGAAGATTGTAGAAAGCACGTTGGCACCCATTACCACAAATCTTGAACAGCTGCTGCAAAAGCATTTCTTGAAAATGCTCCTGTTGATGTCCAGTTGCAAATAGGGCACCATAAGACGATTGAAGAAAATAACCAAATATTGTCAGCAATTATTTCATGCATAATATTTTGTGGAATTCATGATTTGCCGCTTAGAGGAAAAGTAGGAAATGAGGGAGTTTTCTTTGACCTTTTAAATTTGAGGATTGACTCTGGTGATGAGAAGCTAAAGAGCCACTTGGATAAATGTCAAAAAAACGCAGTCTATACCTCACCAACAATTCAAAATGAGATCATACAATTATGCGGTGAAGTTATCAAAGAAAAAATAATCGAAGACTGTAAACGGGCAAAAGCTTATGCTGTAATAGCTGATGAAACAGCAGATATCGCTGGAAAAGAGCAGCTTTCTATTGGATTAAGGTTCTATGATGAAAGCCAAAAAATAATCAGGGAGGAATTTGTAGGCTACATTGAGTTAAAATGTCAAGATGCTTCTACAATCGCTAGCGCAATTCAAAGTTTTTTAGAAGATAATAATTTTTCCGCCGATAATTGTGTGGGATTCGGATTTGACGGGTGTTCTACGATGGCCGGCAAAGAAGGTGATGTACAGGCCATTCTTAAAAAAAAGTACGCTAAGTCTTTATTTTTCCATTGCTCCAGCCACAGACTAAATCTTGTGGTCAATGATACTAGCAAGCTACCAGAAATAAGAAACACAATTGCAACGGTTAAAGACACAATAACCTTCTTTCGTGAATCGCCAGCCCGTAGGAAATCGGTTCCAAATCTTTCAAGGCTCTGTGAGACCAGATTGTCGGAAAAATACAAGAGCATAAAAAAATTTTCAGAGAGCTTCACTGACATTGTTAAAGCACTAGAACATCTATCTGTCGAAGGAAACTATGCAACAAGAAAATGTGCCTACCAATTGCACTGTGCAGTTACTAAACCAATTTTCATCTTAGGCTTAAACATAATTGCAGGATACTCTGCAATTTTGGAACCCGTTGTAAACGTTTTACAAGGTAAAAGTATGGATTTGGTTATGGTGAAGAAACATATTGATGATATTCTAGATGTAATCAAAGAAGATCGACAAGATGTCGAAAATGTTTCTTATGAATTATATAAAAAATCACTTGATATCGCAGAGAAAGTAGGGGTTGAGTTGTCAGTACCACGAGTCACTCAAAAGCAAGTACACAGAAGTAATCCACCATCTGAGTCTGCAGTTGTATACTGGAAGCGGTGAATAATCATCCCCTATCTTGATTCTTTAACTTCGTCTTTGGGTGCTAGATTCTCCAACGAAAATACACCTGCTTTTGCTTTAACTTATCTTCATCCTTCAAGCATGCTCAAAATGGCTTCAAAAGATGTCAAAAATAATGCAGAATCTTTCATGGAAAAGTGTAGGTATAGAAAAATGTATCATAAGTTGCATAACCGCAACGGCGTAACATTATAATGTAAGATGTACAAAAATAAAACTGAAATAAAATTTATTTGAAAGGTACAGAAATAAATACCAAAAGTAAAATTCATGTATTCTATATTTGTAGAAACGAGGAGCACAAGATGCAATTTCAATATACAAAGACAGAACCAAATTTTATACATTGTGTGAAAGTCACATTAAGTGTTTTGAGCAATAAATCAATATTCAAAATGAATAGACGTAAATTTTTAAGAGATTGTTATTTGTTCGACATTTTATGGTCATACTTAATAATATAATAAATATCTGAGACTTAAATCTAAATATAATTTTAAAAGGAATATGTAAAAAAAGGTATATTATTTTATTATTCGACACCATGTAATAAAGAAAAGCTTCAGTGGCAGGTTTAAATCCAATTTTGTCCAGGAAAGATTCCGGAAATAACACATTAAAATTGGTTTAATCTCATTAAAATCTACAAAGAAAAACAATGTTCAATATTGTTAACAGCTGCATACAAATCAACCTACAAGAAGACGAGGAAAGATGGTTCGAAGATATGGATGAAGTTATCAAGGTCCAGGTTCATAATAACATGATTAATAAAAGGAGCATTCCTGTCGTATGCAATGTTTTTCCTATTATTGTAAAAGCAAACGTCTGCAAAAGAAAGATACGAATAGTGTTAAAAAATAGTAAAAGAATATATTTAAATAATGATGACAGAAGCAACGAATTCATTTATAAACATAATGAAGGATGGCGTTAATGAAAAGGAATGTACCTACCAAGATAAGAATATCGCAAATGTGCATTGACATTAACAATAACAAACAATTTAAGTGCGTGCATAATTTTGTGTAATTTCGAGATGTCAAACAATAATTGGTGCAGGTCAGTTTAGGGAGAACGTTAAGAAAATAAATCTGAGCAGGACAATGCCAACATAAACGTTAGTGTGGAGTGTGTGGCGCTGCGAACGATGTATGGTTTTTTCGGGAGACCGAAAATGATAAGAAGGAAAGTACGAGAGAGGTACGTGAGAGTCATCGTCGATCCATGGGCGAGGCAGTCTGATTTTAAAAGACGCGGTGAATCTTCGATCTTCATATTTTGATGATTGCAGATGTATTATACACTGCACAGAAATCATCCTTAGCAAATGTATTAAGTTATTTTATTTTAAATAAGTATTTTTCATTTCACAATTAATTTTTTGTCATTTAGTTTAATTTCATTTTTTTTTATTAACTATCAATATGACGGAACAATATAAAGAGGAATTTGATGAAATATATGAGCATCATAAGTAAGTTATACTTTAATAATAAATTATGCTAAAGATGCTACGTGGAAATGTTCATCTTTAGCAAAGCGTTTAATGAATTTATTTAATATTTTAGATGGGATTAGTATCTTCTTTGTTATAAGTAAAAATAAATAAATAAATAAAAGGGAGTCTTGTTCACAATGGAGAGAGGCATCAATAACACAACGTGTGAATGTTTGTTAGCGATGTTATCTATACTTTGTTAATAAGTTTTTTTTTTGATGCAAAATTTTTATAGGGAATTCAAATATTATACGTAAAGATAGGTGCATTTTTGATAAACAATTGCCAATTTGTGATATGTACAACGTGCAAATATTTGCATATGATAATTGGTGACAGTATTATCAAGGTGTTTTCCTGTTCTGCGGAATTTTGTATTTTTCAAAGACACTTCGTGCGAATGAATGCCTTTGTGGAAGCAAAATCTAGCATAGTATAAGAAAACTATTATTTCTTTGAAATTACACAATGTTAAGATATTAATATAACAAAGAGCGATATTTATTCTAAATCTATTATATACGATGTTAAAAATAGAATATAAATATTTTATGAGATTTAGTTTTTTATTAGTAACCTTATCCTATAAATTTTAAATAAGAAATGTTGTTAGAAAAACAAAAGGAACATCACTGCTAGAACCTACAAGAAATACACGAATGTTAATAGAGATTGAATTAACAAATTTAATAAAGAAATCTTTCACATGACAACGTTATCTCTACATTCGTTTAAATTATGCAGCTTTGTATTATTGTAATTTGATTGAGTTATGCTGGTACAAGGTTATCAATTTTTTTTTCAATACAGAGTTATAGCATATAGAATTTGATGGCGATGCCTAACGTATAGCAATAACACATTTATTATAAATAAAGAATAATAAAATTTTTCATCAAATATAATATATGCTATTATAGCATATATTTGGCGCCCAATCTAGTGGAGCAGTGACCTTTTGTCTTCTTTTTTATGGAAATATATATACACATTTAGCATTCAATTTAGTGCAGCAGTGCATTTTAATTTTTTTTTGTTGTTGTTAAATAACAGTAAATATTTATTTAATGTCTAATATAGGGACAATATAAATAATTCTGCAACATTTTCTTGTTTAAATAAGGATAAGAATTAAGTAGCGATAGTTTCATTATTAAGTAAGTTTAGTAATAAGAAACATGGCAGATAAAAAGAAATAAAGGTAATGGTAAAGACCAACAACCTGAGACCGAATTAGACTTAAAGTCAAAGCAATTCACACATTATAGAAATCCTAGTCAAACACTTTCTGATTCAGAGTCAGACAAACAAGAATCAAAAGGTGATAGAGAGGAGGATTCAATAATGGGAGAGAGTATACAAACTCAGGACGCTAGTGGTGTATTTAGTGAGCAGAAATTGGAAACTCTTTTTCAAAAATTATTAAACACTATTGAATGTAACAATCAAAGTCTGAATAAAAGTATAGTACAAAAGTTTGAAGAAAACAATTTAAATATGAATCAAAAGTTAGAAGAAAATAATTTCAATATAAGTAAAAGTTTAGTAGAAGGATTAAAAGAGACTAAAGAGGAAATTAATTCTAAGATAGATAAAATTTTTATAGCTTTAAGAAAAGAAAATTTAGAATTAAACTCTAAACTTGAAACAAAATTAGATCAAGCAGTAGTAGATTTAAAGAAAGAAATCTCTAGTAATGAGACAAAATGTGAAAATAAAGGTAAATTTCTGATTCAAGAAATAAATGATAGATCTGCCAAAACACAAAGTAGTCTAGATAAGGTTGAGAATAAAATAAATTCTTTAGAAATAAAAATAATAAATGATGAAAAGGTAAATAAGGAACAATTTCAACAGCTTTCATATAAAATGGAAGATTGTAGAAATAAGTATAGTGCTTGTAATGATACCATGTTAAGATTACAAGACAAAACGTTAACATTTGAGAATACGATTAAACAACTGGAGGATAAAGTAATACACGGGGTCTATATGCCTAGTGTATCTTTATCGCAAATACCAGTTAGTGCAGAAAATATACCCAAATTCTCGGGATTTTACAAGGATTCATGAGGCGTTCATGAGGACTATTAAAACCTACATGAGGGGCATATCGGATGAAATGTCCAAATTACATTTCATAAGGGGATGTCTTAAAGATTATGCACTCCAATGGTATGATATGATCATTGATGAAGTGGCAAACTTTAGAGATTTTGAAACCCGCTTTGTAAGACAGTACTGGGGTCAAACACAACAAAGAAGGATAAGACATGATCTGGTGTTTGGTAAATACAGATCAGGATCCTCCAGAGAGAATTATATAATAAGGAAATATTCTTTCCTTAAGCACATACAACCAATGATAGAAGAAATTGACATTGTATAGCAATTAGCTGAACATTTTGATCACAATGTCACGCAGGCAGTGGCTCTACAAGGAATAGATACTGTAGAAGGATTACTGGAAATGGTTAAAAGGTTAGACGATATGGATGAGAAGGGTTATGGATACAATAGAAATAATCCAAATCCTGGTACAAATTATTCACCTCGACAGCAACAGAATAATAATAATGGACAAGTAAACAATTCAGGTCAGAATAGACAGAATTATGGGAATAATCCGTACATAAATAATAGGACCAGAAACTTTGAAAATAAGAGAAAGAATGTCAGAATTACAGGAAGGAAGAAAGGACTGATGAAAGGGACAGAAAAGTAAATAATGTCCAGGTCAAGGAAGATAAGAAGGAAACAATTCGCAAAGAAAAACAGGAATCGAAAGGAGCGATACCGAAGGATACCAGACAATTACCGATGAATAAGGAATGGGTAAACACTACTTACTCAGGTGCAACTTCGTTGGATTTTTAAGGAAACCAGTCAAAAAGAAAAACAACATACACAACATCTATAATTTTGAAGATCTTACGAAGATCACAACAGAACTACCGCACATCACAATCAAGCTTGGAAATGAAGAAGTGGAGGCATTATTGGACACAGGAGCGCAATTATCACTATTAGACAGTAGCATTATAGATAAAAATATAGTAAATTTGGGAAATTATATGCCCATCAGAAAGGTAAATTTGATTACTGCAAATAAAAATCTATGATCACAGAAGACAAAGTTTTTTGCATAAATGTTAAGATAGATAAGTTAGAATTGTTAACAGAATTTATTATAGTACTGTTACGCTGTAAAATTTACTTTTGTTTTAGCTCCCGTAAGATCATGTGTCCTTGTCTAAATACGTGGATTTTGTATAAGCCCGTGACTTTTTGTGCGTACCTTGTATATCGCTTGGTTCACCGTGTGAATAGATCGTCCGCTGTATGACTGTACGTGTGCTAAACCTACTATTGTGCCCTCAGAGCCCTAAATCACGTACTGAGAAATTGACAGATATGTATTGTGTATTATCGAGCAAATACACTCTTTTTTGTGAAAACCTCTGTATCTGTGCAACTAATTCTAATTATCTTATCTCTAGCTTATTTTACCCTACCTGTAGATGCGAATAATCTGCATTTGCAGTTACTTTTTTCGCCTTGTTTCAGTTCTCCAACAACTACTTGTTTATTACCTCCGAACTCCACGTATTGCATTTATTTGTGTCTTTAAAGCCATGATACACATATTATACAGCCACGTAGTAATAACTGGTGCCTGTGTTATGTGAATTCCTAGGCATGGTCTCTTTAGCACGTCTGAATAATGTTTTCCTCCGTGCTTATGTCACTACAAATGTAAGAAGTATTAAAATAAGGAAATGCTTGGAACGGTGGGCATACTTTTATTTGTTTGCAGATCGCTTGTTGCCTTTCATCGTTATTCTAAGTATTAGGAAGCTTCTGTGATTCTACCTTGCATCTCCCAGAAGAGGTTAAGTATCGTTATTACCCTGAAATATATGTTATGGTCGGTCTTTATTTTGAAACCGCCGTTGCAGCGTGATTTAAGGTTTTGGATATTTCATTGGTTACCTTCGGAAACCCTGTCCTTCCGTAGTAATAAATTATATCTACATTTGGAGGTTTGTCTTGTTTATTACTGTCAAACCAATCGGTTTTGTTGCTCAGCTTACCGTCTGCGTCACGTGTACCAACCGTTTAGCATTTGAGTTCCCTCTCGTACCGTCGACGATTGTTTCTACGTAGAATTTTAGGAGTGTCCCGGTTATTTTCTTTTGTCTAAGTTATGTGTAGGGCTGTGTTTGATTATGTTTAAGTCACGATGTCGACTCCCCTTGTTGACAATTTAGATTTGTGCCTAATATGTGTAATTGGAATCTCCCGCCTTGCGTTTAGGGTAATTTTCGTTGTTTCGGTTTTGAGGACCTGCGCAGGGTTGGATATTTGGCGGTGTCGGGAAGCACGCTTCACTTTCAAGTCTATTCTCGTGTTGAGAACAATGTGCGCAATCTGCTTATCTTCTTGTAGTAACGTTGTTACATTATCTATGTAGATATTTTCGCGAATGCGGCTTTGAAGGGAGTAAGCAGTAATTATCAATACCTTAATTTTGGTTCTTTATCGTGGGTTTTATCGAAATATCGTTGCCTGAAATATGCAAATGGCCACGTGCTGTTTTTTTTGAAATTGAATTTGCACCTTTGAGGGACTTGTGAAGTCGTTTTCTTGCATCTCCAACTAAAATTGGGGTAAGTGATTGTAATTTTGGTGTTAATTTTTCGAGGTTTTTATTCTTGTTTCTTTTCTTTCGATTTTAATAGGATGTTAGTACGGGGCTAAGTCCACAGACATTATACGCTGATTTGGCCACTGTAGATGCCGTCTCGATCTAAGTAAAAGTTGGGCCTACCTTCCACTTTGGAATTTAGGTGAATTACAACAATCCAAAACAGGACCACCACCATCTTGGCTGCGGATGGCGTGCCTCTGCCATTTTGGATTTCCGTTGCGGCCTTCCGGCGTCCATTTTGCCAGATAAGTGCAATTTACGCTGTAATTTGCTTCATATTTTATGTTTGATTTATTTTCAACGTCTTGACGCCAAAGTGCTGGACATTTTCTCGCCTAAAATTTGACCTAAGAATTTTGAGTGGTTTTAATATCTTTCGCACCACTTAGTTTGCTGCGAGGTCACAATTAATTCCTAATTAAATTACCGTTATTTCTTTTTTTATGTAATTTTCAGTTTGACTAAAATTTTGATTGTGTCACTACCGTAATTTCTGTAGCCCTATATTGTGACGAATATTTAATGTAACTAATTTTAGTAAATTCATAATTATATCACTATATCTCTTGGAGAGATATTATTTAATTGGTACTATACCTAGTAATTTTCTTTACCGATACAATAATTGTATGACTCATGATGTGTTGAACTTGAAACCTAATTTTAGATATTAATTTTGTACGGTTATTGCCGTAAGTTAGTAAATTTGTCTGTCACGTTGATCAATTAATTTTTCCTGAGCCGGACAAAATCAATTCTGTACGAGCAAATTTTGGTTCGTGAAGCTCAGTGTTTTTTTATATTATAAAATTCCTTTTCTAATGTTACCTCTGATTATTTGACTTTGCTATTAAATATCATTCATTTAATTTAATTTAGTTCATGTATTCAAACCTGGTGTAGATATTTAACGAATTTTCACATTTTTAGACTAAGTCCTTTTATACTGAAATATTAATTTTCTTGCGTTTAAAAATATATATTTACCCTGTTGTATTAACATTGCCGTTGAGGCGTGTCCATGATATCGCTTGTAATTACATAATGTAAGGTGAAGAAACGTTTCCGCAACCAACCTTCTGCTGCTGAAACGCAGAGATTATGTTAAATTATTAAGGTTTTTTATTTTCTTTCAATTTTTTTTAAATGTTACCTAACGCTTTGTTCAAAATTTATCAAACTGTCTAGCATCATTTTATTTTACTTAAATTAATTTCCACTCAACGTTAGCTATCTTTCTTTGTATTACTTAACTTCATCCTTTTATTTTAAAAAAAAAACTTTTCAACACATTAACTGGTAATTAAATTTTGTTACAATACGTAATACCTTTTCTTTTATTTCTTTTACCTCTGCATATCGTAAATATTATTGTGACAAGCACGTACGTAAGATTAGGTGCTACGAATATACAGGGAGTTCAATAGGTAACCCGCTGGAGGGACACAGCCAGTGGTGGCTCGTAGGAGGCGCAGGTAGGTTATCTGTAAGATAGCATAGTGTCCTGGTGCCCGGACAACGTCGCTAGCGTCGTTGCCGACCGACGCACTACTTTTAGGTGTTCTAATTATCTGAACCGTCACGCCGTCTGCGACTGAGTTGGCTCGGCCCTGCGCTTTCCAGATTTTGTCAACCCCTATTGTGATTCTCCGTTTCTTTAACTTAAATTAGTCTTTTATCCTAGTGCGACGTAGGTCCGGTAGCAGTACCTAATTTAAATAGTAACTTTATTTCGGGAATGGACTTTTTAAGTCAATATAGTACAAAGCTTAATATGGAAGATAAGACATTTCATATTAAGGATTCAGTAATCTCCTGGAGCAAAGATGCACAGGACGATGAAATTTTAATTAATAATTTATTTATAAATAAAATTACTGAACAAGACGTCACAAAAGAAATGGATAGTAGTTTATTCGTCAATAAAAGTGCACATCCTGTGAAGAATCCTCAAAGGGAGGACTTCACGATAAATAGGGATGATACAGTATTAAATTGCGATAAACAATACAAAAGCCATATGAGCGATCTTCTTAGTAAATATAAGAAATTATTTGATAATAGTCCAGGCCTAGCCAAAGGATATCAACATAAACTCAAGGTTGATGAGACACAACCATTCAAAGTAAAAAATTATCCCATTCCTAATAAATACAGAGAACAGGTAAAATTAGAAATAAAAGAGATGTTAAAAAACAATGTCATAGAGAGAACAGAATCAACATTTATCAACCCTATAGTTGTAGTGGTAAAGAAAAATATAAATAATCAGAAAGAAACCAAGCTACGTCTATGTCTTGACGCGAGGAGTCTCAACTCAAGAACCTCTCCTAATTTTGAAGCCCCACAGAGTATACATACCTTATTAACAAGGTGTACCGATGCCAGGTGGTTCACAAAAATTGATCTTAAAAGTTCTTTTTGGCTGGTGCCATTACATAAAGATTCTAGAAGTTATTGTTCATTTATGTTTAATTCACTAGTATATTCATACAAAGTTGTTCCATTTGGTTTGTCAACGGCTACAGCGGCCTTGGTCAGAGCCATGCAACAAATTTTAGATCCACATGAAGAATATGTTTCTCACTATGTGGATGATATATTAATATTTAATAAAGACTTAGAAAGTCATAAGGTATCTGTGGACAAAGTATTAAATACTCTAGCAGAAAATGATTTAAAAATAAATCTTGAGAAATGTGAATTTTATAAAAGGAGTGTAAGCTATTTAGGCTATATTATAGATGGTAAAACTATCACTATAGAAGAGAAAAAGTTAGAAGCTATAAGAAAATATCCAAGACCTAAAAATATAAAAATGTTAAGAGGATTTTTAGGCATGATTAATTACTACAAACATTTTATTCCAAAAATATCAGATCAGACCTACATGTTATTTAGAATGATCAAGAAGGGAGTAAAATTCAAATGGTCTCAAGAAACATTGAAGGCATTTGAAAATGTAAAAGAAAATGTTTGTAAGGCTTTAATAATAAACTTACCTGACTTTAAGGAAGAATTTGTACTAAGGTGCGATGCATCAAATAATGCGATAGCGGCAGAACTATTACAGATAAGAAATGGAGTAGAAATGCCAATCTGTTTCTTATCAAGAATGCTAAAGGGATATGAATTAAACTATACGACATCTGAAAAGGAACTCCTGTCTTTGGTTCATTCAGTGTCAAAACTAAAATATTATTTACTAGGGAATACCTTTTTGGTCGAAACAGATCATTTATCTTTAATTTTTCTTATGAAGACGAGATTTAATAACTCTAGAATATATAGATGGTCACTTTTATTATCTGAATATTCATTCAAGATAAGACATAGAAGAGGAACAGAAAATATTGTTGCTGATGCATTGAGTAGAGCTCATGGTGGCATCAAACAACAAAACTCATATCAAATAAATCATTATGATTTAGAACATGCTCCAGATTTATACAATCGAGAAAGCATTGAAGTTAGTCAGCAATCTGAAGAGATACTAGACATTAAAAGAAGAATTCAAAGAGAAGGAAATTATAAAGGTTATCATATGAGAGACAATATAATAGTATATAAGACTTTAGGAAATAAGAATTTAATTGTTTTAGGTAGGGATTTAGCACTAAGTATTATTAGAAATGTATATAATAATTTAGGGCATCCTGGAAATAGGAAAACTTTCCTTATATTCAGAGAGCAATTTTATAGTTTTAAGGATAAATGTTTAATAGCTGCAGAAAATAAAAAATGCAGACAATGCTTATTGGGCAAATACAAAAACAGAGTTAATCAAAATATTGTACATAGTATTAGAGTAGAGAACAAACTAGATTTAGTAGCTGCTGATTTTCTGGGTAATTTAATAACAGGAGAACAAGGATATTGTAATATTTTCGTAATGGTAGATATTTTGACTAAATATGTTAAATTATATCCTACTAGAAAATATAATACACAAACGGCAATAAATTGCATAAATCAATTTATCAACGATCATGGACAAATAAAGAAGTTATTAGTAGATAATGCATCCTACTTTAACAATGAAAGATTCATACAAGAATCTAGAGATATGAATGTAGAGGTTATCTTCACTAGTATTAGACATCCACAAGCTAATCCGAGTGAAAGATATATTCAAGAAGTAACTAGACATTTGAGAATGTTGACACATCAAAGACATACTGCTTGTGTAGGATATGTTGAAGACGTAGAAAATAATATTAATTTCATGCCAAGTGTGACAACCAATATAAGTCCATACACTTTGATGCATTGAAAACATCCACCCAGACCTTGGTGTCAGGATACACCGATGGTGGACAATCTTGGAGATTTAATACATCAAGGCAAACTAAGACAAATGAATAGAGCTGAGAAATACGTGAGAATGGAGAATGAGAAAATAAGGACCCACAAAACGTATCAGGTTGGAGATCTCGTAGTGGTGAAGAACTACAGATTAGGGAGGAGACATTTGAATAAATGTGCGAAGTTAAATTTACCGTTCATTGGACCATACAAGGTAAATAGAATTTTAAGTGATGTAACCTATGAATTGCAAGAAATGGATAATGAAAATATAAAAGGCAAATATCATGTATCAATGCTGTATGATTACATTATAACATGCTCGCTTGCTTACGTAATGCCAGTGTAATACAAAGCGAACGCTATAAGACAAGTCTTTTGCATGCCTCCATTATATTGCGGAAACTACAAGCACCTCGGGTTGCCTATACACGCAGGCACCAATATCGCGAACTCTAAACGTCTTCCTCTAGTAGAATGACATTATTGTAATTTCGCCCGGTTGGCATTATTTATAGACGTAAATATGGCGGTTGAAGTGTTGTGATTTTTAGGCATGAGACTACAAACTCTTCGGCTAGCACAGTGAAGAACGTGAGTACTTCTTTTTTGTTTTAATGTATCTTAACGTTTATTGAAAATTCTACATTCCCTACACTCATTACTAATCGGTGAAAAGAAAACACGTATGGAAACTTATTTGAAAAATAAATAGTCTTTATTATCTACTAAAACAATATCAAAATTTATACACATTTATTTATTCATATTTACATTTTACGCACATACACAAAGTCGTACAATATGTACACAATTAAATATTAAAATTAAATTTACATCAGTGACCTCTTTAAATCGTAACAGAAATTGCATTTATCGTGAATTAAATTAAGATTGAACATGTGCTCAACCCTATCCCCTGAACTGTCACTTACAAATCCCAATGCATTTTATCATCCTTAATATGAAACAAAAATAAACAAGTAATGAGATATGTCTCGGTCAATTTGAGATAAAATACGCATTCAGATCAATTTAAATTATTCTATAAATTATTTCTGTTACGACATGCTCACAGGAAGAATTTACTAGTTTATCGTGAAATTGAATTTTATTTTGGTACGGGCTCGGATATTTGTTCAATAGCTTCGCGGTGAAATACTAATACGTCTATTTTATTACGGATTCGGAAAGCGCGGGTGTTTAGACAATAGTTTATATAAATACGCGGTGCGCATTCACGCATGATATCGGAAAATATCTGAAATGAACAATTATTATTAAATTCGGGTTTTATGAAGATCACGACATTGAAAGTCTGACCTAGACGGGATGCGATTTATAAACGGTAATATATCTCTCTTCCCACGGCACATGGGGCCTGAGTAAGAGGGACATATGCGGACGAGATTAGCGGATTTTAAAACGACTGTTTCACGATGCGGAGACCTGAAAGCAGCACGTTTCTAAGGAGTTAACCAAGTCTCTTCCACGCCATCTGGAGGCTGAATAGAGATAGGTGTAGGGTCTGGACAGGTCGGAGAAGTAAATGAACGAGGCACGCTCGATGGGGCCTTTTATATGTGAAAACCCCCTACGTATGTAGGTAAAAACCCGTTCAAAACATAAAATTTGCACACGATACTGACGTGAAACACGCGACTTTGAGCATGACGTAGACATTCGGTATTTTTCCATTAAAAAATAAGTAACTAACATGAATTATTACAAACAACTGAACATACATACAGGTCGATTCAATTCACTTTATACAATATTAATATTTGAACAAAATAACACACATACACTTAATTTAATATTGACAAATAAATTAATTATGAACTTAAAAATGTTAATTTGTTACAATTAACGAAGGAACTTCGTTACAACATAGATATAGAGAATGAATAAATTGTTGACGTAGAGATCACATCAGTGTTTGCGATGTGCGTCGTTCAGGTAAATAACCCTTATTGTAATGAACGTACACACACAGCAAACAAGGGATATATATGCCGTGATCCCTACATTGGTCAGGCATTGTAAAATAAATAAATAATTATGTAATAGAATAAGTAAATAATTTATTAGTAGTAAGTGTAGGTATAGAAAAATATATCATAAGTTGCATAACCGCAACGGCGTAACATTATAATGTAAGATGTACAAAAATAAAACTGAAATAAAATTTATTTGAAAGGTACAGAAATAAATACCAAAAGTAAAATTCATGTATTCTATATTTGTAGAAACGAGGAGCACAAGATGCAATTTCAATATACAAAGACAGAACCAAATTTTATACATTGTGTGAAAGTCGCATTAAGTGTTTTGAGCAATAAATCACTATTCAAAATGAATAGACGTAAATTTTTAAGAGATTGTTATTTGTTCGACATTTTATGGTCATACTTAATAATATAATAAATACCTGAGACTTAAATCTAAATATAATTTTAAAAGGAATATGTAAAAAAAGGTATATTATTTTATTATTCGACACAATGTAATAAAGAAAAGCTTCAGTGGCAGGTTTAAATCCAATTTTGTCCAGGAAAGATTCCGGAAATAACACATTAAAATTGGTTTAATCTCATTAAAATCTACAAAGAAAAACAATGTTCAATATTGTTAACAGCTGCATACAAATCAACCTACAAGAAGACGAGGAAAGATGGTTCGAAGATATGGATGAAGTTATCAAGGTCCAGGTTCATAATAACATGATTAATAAAAGGAGCATTCCAGTCGTATGCAATGTTTTTCCTATTATTGTAAAAGCAAACGTCTGCAAAAGAAAGATACGAATAGTGTTAAAAAATAGTAAAAGAATATATTTAAATAATGATGACAGAAGCAACGAATTCATTTATAAACATAATGAAGGATGGCGTTAATGAAAAGGAATGTACCTACCAAGATAAGAATATCGCAAATGTGCATTGACATTAACAATAACAAACAATTTAAGTGCGTGCATAATTTTGTGTAATTTCGAGATGTCAAACAATAATTGGTGCAGGTCAGTTTAGGGAGAACGTTAAGAAAATAAATCTGAGCAGGACAATGCCAACATAAACGTTAGTGTGGAGTGTGTGGCGCTGCGAACGATGTATGGTTTTTTCGCGCGACCGAAAATGATAAGAAGGAAAGTACGAGAGAGGTACGTGAGAGTCATCGTCGATCCATGGGCGAGGCAGTCTGATTTTAAAAGACGCGGTGAATCTTCGATCTTCATATTTTGATGATTGCAGATGTATTATACACTGCACAGAAATCATCCTTAGCAAATGTATTAAGTTATTTTATTTTAAATAAGTATTTTTCATTTCACAATTAATTTTTTGTCATTTAGTTTAATTTCATTTTTTTTTATTAACTATCAATATGACCGAACAATATAAAGAGAAATTTGATGAAATATATGAGCATCATAAGTAAGTTATACTTTAATAATAAATTATGCTAAAGATGCTACGTGGAAATATTCATCTTTAGCAAAGCGTTTAATGAATTTATTTAATATTTTAGATGGGATTAGTATCTTCTTTGTAAGTAGCTAGTTTTTATTTGCGCGAGGACGTGCTGATTTCCCGATAACAAACAGTTTTTTTTCTCCCCTGCCATATTCACACAGCGCATTATAGTTAATCTTTTTTTTGCCGCCCACACATTTTCGCTTATTAATCCCCATGGTCTTTGTTGATAGTGCCCGAAAAAATAACCCTGTTTTGTTCACATTATAAATATTGCAGGGTTTGAACCCTTTAATTATTAACGGCAACTTGTTTATGAAAGCTTCGACATTTTCTTGATTTGCGCTAACGGCTTCGCCAGATATCGTTCGGTAAATTCAAATACATATCCGTCCGTTTAATGGAAACTTTGCGGCCAAAAAGCAGCTAAATAACTGACCTCGCCCGTTCAAGGGAGTGTCCACATAAGAGAAACCTATTTATTAGGAATTCCCTACTTATAAACTCGGGATCGGATAAAATGACCATTTAAGGGAAGTGCCCGGCTAATAGAAGTGCCCGTTAAGGGAAGTTTTACTGTAAATGATTATTTTGCGCCTTTTTGTCAGTCTATTAATGATAACTCCAACGATCTGATCGCTTCTTACAATTCTACTCATGATAATTTTGAAGCCTTCTTTGAGTTTGAATTGGTATCAGTTGAGGAAGTCCATACAATTATTAATAGCATTATTTGACAATATTTCTTCAACTATGCTGAAGTACTGCAATCCTTTCACTGATCACACATCTTGAAAAATTAACAGTTTGATTAAAAGTGAGTTCATTTGGAATTTTCAAAAAAATACAAATAAATTTTGAAGTTAGTAAATTGAAAACTCCGAGATTTAGTGTCTTCATTAAGGTGTCCTATAGTTATCTCTGCACTATACTATCTATAGATTTAGATTAGTTAACATTCTGTCACAATAGAAAGAAAATATTTAATGATCACTTTTTTTCTAGATTAGAAGAGTATGAAGAAGACACAAAAATTCTCATAAGGTGAGTGACTAGTAAAATTGAATCGTTCCCAAAAGGATGGCAATCACGACTATCTTTCAGTAAAGTAGAATACCGTCCCATTCGTAGTGTTTTAGTAGCAAACAAAGGCGAAATAGCAGTGCGTGCTTTCCGTGCGTGCAATGAATTAGGCCATCAAATCTCTAGCAATTTATTCAAAAGAAGACAGATCTCACATACCTACACAAATCGCAAGCTGACGAAAGTTACCTCGTTGGTAAGCACTTGTCACCAGTGCGAGCCTTTTTAAATATATCAGAAATTTTGAAAATATGTATACATAATGTATAGGTGCAGTTTATCCTGGATACAGATTTCTTTCTGAAAGATCTGACTTTGCTCAAGCGATTGCCGATGCCGATCTCAGATTTATTGGACCGAGTCTGGAAGTATTCTATAAGATGGGTGGTAAAGTAGCTGTTAGGGAAGCTGCTATTACCGCCAGAGTTCCCATACTTCCTGGTAGAGATGGTCCTATAACCACGACAGAAGAAGCCATAGAATGCTGTGTTAAACATGGCTGTCTTGTGCATTTAAGGCAGCTTATGTTGGAGGTGGCCGAGGAATGCCAGTAGTGAGAAAAATGGAAGAAGTAGAAGAATATTTACGAAGAACTTCTTCAGAAGCACCGGGCGCTTTAGGAAATGGTGCCATGTTTATAGAAAAGTTTATAGAAAGACCGAGGCACATAGAAGTTCAACTTTTAGGAGACAAAGCTGGAAATGTAATTCACCTCTACGAGAGAAACTGTTCTGTGCAACGTACACATCAAAAAGTAGTAGAATTTGCGCCAGCACCACAATTAAATAAATGAGTAGGTACGCGCTAAAATGACTGAATACGCGGTGAGATTCGCAAATGCAGATGCACCACGCATTTGCCGGCGCAATCATTTCACCCTATTATGATTTTCTGCTTGTTAAAGTGATAGCGCACTGCCAAACTCTGCAGTCTTCTTGTGCAAAGATGAATAGAGCATTATGTGAATTTCATGTGCGAGGAGTTAAAACAAACATTCCGTTTTTATTAAATGTACTAGAAAACCTAAAGTTCCTAAGCGGTGCTGTCGATACCTATTTTATAGATGAGTAAGAAGAGAATCCGCAACTGTTTTACTTTACTGCATCTCAGAACCGAGCTCAGAAATAATTTAACTATTTGAAGTATTATTCAAACTGTCCACACCTTTTGCAACACGGAATAAGCCATGCGAGAGAAAACCACATGTTCCCATGGTATCTAGAGGTAACGTATGTACACAAATATAAAAAGTATATAAATATATATAGTATAGTATAGTGCATGGTTAAGCGATCTGTGAAAAAGTAAAACTTCTTGTTTATGTCTCATTATTTCGAAATATAATAATAAGTATTACTTCATTAGGAGAGAATACTAATTGATTAACAAAAAAAAACAACATATCGGGTGTGATCAAATTGAAACGATAATTTTGAATTTTCTTAAAAAGTATTTATTTAATCTACAATGGTTATACCATCCCATTGAAAGTAGTCTCCCTGCGATATTAATGATCTGCCCCTGAACATAGATAAATGTTCCGTTATGTCATTCACGACAAAAACTGAGTGCCTTATTTATAATTATAATGTTAAAGGTTCTGTCCACCAAAGGCCTGACACTCTCACATAGCGACCATCACGTCTCAAGCTCTAAAAAGCCTTAGTTTCGTTATTCGGCACACCAAAGTGTTCAATAATTGCTCAACTACAACCAAGTTATATTTTGCATTTGTTTGGTTTTTCATTGGACAGTAGTTATGTTATGCGCTAAAAAGGTCAAGAATCCCATTAGGTATATGGCATTTTCAATGTAAAATACGTCACATCCGGTGGCTCTTTCAATGTTTTTTCTCTCTCCGACGATGTTTTCCATCCTCCTTTTCCAATATCTGCCTTTCTGTTGGCGGTCGTCAATAGCATACGTAATGAATAGCCGCTAGTTCATTTCACTCCGTGCAGATAGGTTTGTCTCTCTCTGTCCCCTTATTATCGCATGATTTTCACGTCCAATTTCGTTTAAATAATGAGGTAAGAAAATGTAACTACCTACTATGTATACTTGAGATGGGTATTAAATAGAAGAAAGAATGCTGAAAAAATAAGTAATATGTGACTACGCATAAATTTCGCCAGTAAGAAGCACGTTTAAGTGTCGGGGGGGGGGGTATTAAAATTGACATATTTATGGGGACATATTAAGGATCATGGACATCGAACGTCTTTCTTCGCGTCAAGCAAATAGTACGTGTATCTCTGTGTCTGTGTGCGTGTGGAATCACAGAAAGAATAAGGAATGTAACGATGTTTCTTCTTTACCTATAAATTCCGCGAATAAGAAGGGTATTTAATATCGATATGTTCATGTGTATCAAGATCAATGACTTCGAATAAATGTAACTATTTACTGTGAATACTCAGATAGATGGTAAATACAAAAGTACGCATATAAAGTAAGCAAGCTACATTGTAACGATGTTTCTTCTTTACGCATAAATTTTCGCTATTAAGAAATTCATGCAACATCGACATTCAATGAACTTTTCTATGCGAAACGCCTACACATTCCACTGCAGTTAATGCATTTCTTTACCTGCCTCGTGTATATATAACATCTAGTACAAACAAACGGCCTAGTCAAAGAAGCAACGTGTAGGTGTATCGCTTTTCTCTGTGTATGTGCGTGTGCTTGATAAGGTATGTTTTTATTCTATTAATTAATTAACATAGTAATAGATTCCCATTCTTTATAATTTAACAACGGCTTAACACTATGGGTATGATGAAAATATAATTTGCAATAAGAATCAGTTTATTGTATTGCTTTTCGGTTGTTTATAACACAACGACGTTTTATAATTAATGCAAAATCCTTTTTTATAGTAATAAATTCCTATTCTTTGTAAATTTAAAACCGCTTCATCACAACTTTGCATATAACGAAAATATCATTCGCAATAAAAAATCAGTTTATTGTTAATATTATTAAGAAAGAAGTCATTTTATTTGAAGTTTTATGTAATATATGTAGTATAGATCTAACCAAAAGATGTTTTCAACGGAAAATATTTGGCGTTTATTTCAAATAAATCCTGTCATGAATTTTAATGTAAATCATATTAGAATTCATCGCAGGTTGTATAGTTGTATACACACGGCAAAAAGTTTGTCAACTTTAGTAAATTCAACACAATAGCTAGGAACGTTTAAATTTTGGAATATTATTTAAAATCAAGATTTTTTGTAGGCCATATATCAAATACTTTTTAATAGTTCAGCCACCCCTCTAAAGGGTAATTTCTCTGCATTTTAAAAACTACATATGTTAAAACGTCCGATTAAAATTTATCCCAGCTTGTATAGTCATGGCAAAAAAGTTTTGTCAGCTGTAAATTCTAACACGAAATAAAGAGAAATTATATTGAAATTTTTATAATACCCCAAGTCTGAGTATACTTTAACTGTTTGGTTAAAGAAAATACATGTGACATATAGAAGTAAATATATTTCTAATATTCTTTTATGATTTATCGCATGATAACACGGTTGTGTCAACATTAGAAAGAAATGTTTTTGGTTTCCCTGTTTTATTAGTATGGTAATTTCTCTCTCTTTTAAAAACTACATATGTTAAAGCGTCCGGGTAAGTGTGATATTGCTCTTATTTTACGTTTTAAACTATTTTCCTTTAAATATATTGTCTTCAAAAGATTCTTTGTGTAATTTATTGTTTGCTTATTTATTGCTTTATTATGTTAGATGTATTTTATTTTTGAGGAAATTTAATATATCTCTCAAGCGTGAACAAAAATATTATAATCTCTCTTTATGGTTTATTAAAATTTAGTGGGAAATATAGCTGGTCTTAAGACCTCGACAAAACTTTTACAGCATAGTTACACAACACAATTTTGACTATAACGCTAATTTAACAAAAATAACGCCTAAGTGTGAGTTTCTTGCTTTTCAGTTGTTATAACACAATGGTGTTTATCCCCCCCTGCCAAAATAAACACACTCTATTTGACAATACATACTGAAGAGGAGCTGGCCAACGTAATTAACGGAAGTTATTACAACACCCGCCCATCTGGAGCTTTGGACGAAGTTTTCACTAAGCAAGACCTCCATACCCAGATTTACTTAGATATAATTTTACTTAAGGACTCTTTGAAGCATATATTTGTGTTTTGTTATTTTGTTCAATAATATCCGAATGTACTGTAACATTCAAATCTGTTTTAAAAAGCCAATTAATTTTTGTTTGTTTTCATTCTGTTGAAGTTTAAAGAAATGGACAATGTTGATCAACAGTCACTCTCATCTGGTTCAATCGAACACGATTGGCAGTCAATCTCTACATTAGAAGAATCATCTATTCAGAGCGATGTGGGGTACTATAGCAACATTTCAAGTGCATGTACAGTAGATATTTATGAAAGAGGCGATGGGAGATTCCACATATTGGACGAAAGAAATGAAAGAATGTGTCTAATTAATACAGGGTTTGAAAATATACGAGATCGAGCCAATATTTTATGCACCATGTGTTACTACAATAACTGGCGATACGAATTTAGCCGCGTACGTGTCTTTTCGCATTTCATATGCAATTATTATGTTGAGATAGGCAAGTTTTACGAATAATAAGAGATAAAAAATCATTAATTGAGCTTATTTTACAGAATCTACAATAAAGGAATGTAGTAATTGCAAATTGCAAATCACCATTGTGTTTCCCCCAGGCTTTTGTCCAATATGTTACGTCTATTAGAGAAAATGAAATAGCAGTATATATATAAATTCTATTCTAAAAATATTATCAGTTTATACAGAAATGGAGGGAGAGAGAAATTGTATATAATAGAAGCTGCGTATAAACTCGCTTATCAATACTATACTAGTTCCACATATAACAATGTCTCTTGATCAGTTAAACGCAATTGGTGAACTTTCCAATTTCAAACCGTCAAAGAAAATATGTGAACTCGAGAAAGAAAAACTGTATAAGATAATCGACATAAGAATATTAAAAACAAAATTTGGCAAGTCTGTGTTGTGTGAATTGGAAGATGTTAGCGTATGGTTACCAAGACGTTATTTAAACTTCTTTGAGGGAGCCAATCTTCAAGAGTATAGTCAAGGGAAGCATTACTTAACCTACATCGGTCAAAAAAAAGTCGGCGCAAATACTACGCCAATAATTAAGTTTGAGAAAAAAGAATAATCAGTTTTAATTCGGTAAGTTGAAAATATAGAGAGAAAGATCATGTAAATCCGCAATATTTTTCTCTTTCTTGTATATTATGTATCTGCAATAAATTCCTTTTTTTGTGTATAGGTAATCAAGTGTAGTGTGGAGATAATGGATCTACTTGAATGCGTACAAGACCTCTATGCCATCAGTCAATCAAAAATAGAATTTGAAGAGTTGCAGCAACTAAATTTAGACAGTATAAGGCTATTACGGGACAAAATTTTTAACACCCAAGAATGTACGATTGGGGAACGAAGACAGTTAGAATCAATCCTATCTATACTAATATCATATAATGTACGAGTTGAAAATCGGTTAAGGGACTTCATTACGAAGGCGCTGGTCTCCATGATGACGGCACTATACCAGACTTACAATGGCAAGAGGTAAAAAATATATATAAGATGTTAAAATAGATAAAATAATATAATTTTAATTTAATAGGGAACGTCCGCATTTAAAAGTCGAATTAAAACCGGGATTATCACAAATCTTCATCATAAAGATCCTAAAGTATTCCTTGAAAACGCTTTTCCTCTCATTCATTCAAAACTGCAGTCACAACTCGCTCAATTAAAATTAATAAAGGTAAATTTCTCTTTATGCGCAAAATTTAGTAAGGTAGATAACAACCCAGACTCTGAGAAAACAGACTGTAAATACTTCAATACAGCAAATTTTATAGTTTCAAAATCAACTGAAATTAGAGATATTTACGATAATGTCATCGAAAAAGTACTACATGACATAGAGGAAATGCAATTTAAAGGTTCGGGGTGGTCACTTCAGGAAATCATAAATTTAACTATTTATATAAATAGATATCAACCTATTGAGGGTAATGCTTATATTCCTCTACCAACAAATATTCAGAGACGAAAGGCAGTACTAAATATTATGAGTAACGATCGACGTTGCTTCATTTATGCTGTTTTAGCAGCCATTTACAAAATATATTCCACCAACGTGAACGATTACCCACAAAATTACCATGAAATATTTAATTTAAAAGGCATACAATTTCCAGTCGCGTTAACTAGTATTAAGAAATTTGAAAAACAAAATTGTAGCGTATCAATCAATCTGTATGGTTTAAATAAAAAAAATAAAGTTTCAGGTCCTTTATACTATACTAATTCTGTAAGGGACAATCACATAAATTTATTATATTTAACTAAATCGGGAAATCGTACGCACTATTGTTGGATTTACGATTTAAGTAAGCTGTGCTCTCCAGACATATCAGTACATCATAAATCGTATATTTGCGATCGATGTTTAATCCATTTCTACTGTGAAAACAAGTTTTCTTTGCACATGCAAGATTGCAAAAATCATCAACCGGTTAAGATAGAATTACCAAAGGACAACGAGAATATACTTAAATTCAAGGAACTTCAAAAACAGTTCAAATCACCAATGGTCATTTATGCCGATTTTGAATGTTTAACTAAACAGATTCATACTAGTCAACCAAATCCGAACACATCCTATACGAATAATTACCAAGAACATCAAGCATTTAGTGTAGCGTATCAAGTAGTATCTTCCACACACCCCGAATTATCACACTTTGAACTCTATCGGGGACATGACCCTGCAAAATGGTTTGTATCTCAATTAAAAAAGGAGGCTATTGTATATGCAGAATATCTAAGTCTTAATTACCCAATGATTGAGTTAACCCCTGAACAATTAGATTATCACAATAATACATCGTCATGTTCTATCTGTTCTCAAACCTTTGATGAAAACGTGGTGAAAGTTATGGATCACGATCATTCAAACGGTTTGTTTCGAGCCACCCTCTGTTCTACATGTAATTTGAATTACAAACCTAGTAATGTAATTCAAGTGTACTTTCACTCATTGTCAGGATTTGACGCACACATTGTTTTGAAAGAATTGAATTTTGATGAAGGTCCTATAGAACTACTTCCAATAACTATAGAACGATATATATCATTTAGTAAAGAAATTAGAGTGAACAATAAAGCAATCAAATTAAGATTTTTAGATAGTTACAGATTCTTACCAGAGTCCCTTGAAAATCTGGCAAAGTCTTTAAATGAAAGTGAGTGTTTCTTTTTAAAGAAATCATTTCCTGACAAGTATTCTCATCTTATCAGGAAGGGTGTATTCCCATACGATTACGCAAACGATTTTTCTAGATTGGAGGAAACTCAGTTACCCAATAGGAGTCAATTTTATAATGCACTAAATAATTCAGACATATCCGATGAAGATTACAATTATGCCCAGTTTATATGGAATGGATTCAATATAAATAATTTAGGGGAATATTCCGATTTATACTTGAAAACAGATGTTCTCTTACTAACTGATATATTCGAAAAATATCGTAAGCTCTGTCTACATACATATGGCCTTGATCCTGCTAACTACTATACATGCTCAGGTTTTTCATTCAGTGCAATGCTGAAAGTTACTAAAGCCGAAATAGAACTCTTGACCGATATTGACATGATTCTGTTCTGTGAGAAGGCAATAAGGGGCGGATTGGTTCAAATATCAAAGAGATATGCTAAAGCTAATAATAAATATCTTCCTGACTATGATTCTACCAAACTCGACTCTTTCATCGCTTATTTCGATATAAACAACATGTACGGTTTAGCTCTGTCAAAACCTTTATCTTGTGCACAATTTCACTGGGATGCCGATCTCGAAAGTGTTAGAAATTTCATTTTGACACGATTAAATTTACCCAATTACTTTGAATTAGATGAATATGGTTATATATTAGAAGTTACAGTGTTGTATCCTGAGAATTTACATGTAACACATAAAGATCTCCCCTTATTACCACATCATTTCACAGCTCCAAATTCAAAACAGCAAAAGTTAATGGCTACTTTGCACGATAAGGAGAAATATGTTCTTCACTATACAAGCTTGATACAGGCATTGGAACTTGGTTTGATATTAGATAAAATACATAGAGCTTTAAAATTTAGACAATCGCCCTGGTTGAAACCGTACATTGACTTAAATAATAATCTCCGCGCCGCCGCCACAGAACCCTTTGAAAAGAATCTATATAAATTAAAAAACAATGTAATATTTATTTGGCAAGTGCTTGGAAAATATTAGGAACCATATAGAAATATTAAGTTAGTGACGAAGTGGGATGGACGAGGAGGTGCCAAGTCTCTGATAGCAAAACCAAATTTTAAATCATGTACGATATTTAATGAAAACTTGATAGCCGTTGAAATGAATAAAGAAATTATCAAATTTAATAAACCCATCTATATAGGTTTATCTGTTCTTGATATTAGTAAAACTTTCCTTTATGACTACCACTACAATTATTTCACAAAATTAATGCGAAAATGCGATTTATTATATACTGATACGGATAGTTTGATATACCATTTTATAAACGACAAAGATGAGCTTAATATTTACGATATTATACGCAGAGATTGTCTAAAATATTTCGATACAAGTGACTACCCACCTAATAATCCTTTCAATATACCTTTAGTAAACAAGAAGGTCTTAGGACTCATGAAAGACGAGGGGTGTTCTAAAATAATACGGGAATTTGTCGGGCTCCGATCGAAAATGTACTCAATAAGATTCATCACTGCGCATCAAAGGAGGTGTCTTATCCTTAGGCTTAGAGAAAATACTTCTGCTTGTTAGCATGTTGTAGTTAGCTATTTTTATATTTTTAAAAGACTTGAAATGTGAATTTATTTTCTCAGTAAGACCGCGTACATATGGCTAACTACAACATGCTAACAAGCAGAAGTATTTTCTCTAAGCCTAAGGATAAGACACCTCCTTTGATGCGCAGTGATGTTATTTACAAAATTCCATGCAGTGATTGTAGTGGTTGCTATATTGGCCACACGTCACAAACGCTAAAAGCACGTATCACTCAGCATAAGAGCGATGTTCGGTTGGGTATTATTATAATTAATAAGCTCTAATAAATAAAATTATTCGCGTGTCCTTTGTCACTAAAATATATTTCATCAGCAAAAAACAAAGCTGTTTGAAAAACTGACATAGTGCTAAATATATATTAATAGCGTTTTCGATCTATGCATTGGTGCACACCAGAATTGTCCCACACCAGAATTGGATAAAAAGGAGTGTTCGATTTACTCTCAGGATACGTCAATTTTTAGTGTTCGATTCAACCACTTAACAGTCTAGCGACAGTGTCCTATTCAATAGTGTAACAAAACGCCACTGGTTTTCTTCGAGTTCGAGAAAAATCGAGATACAAGTGAGGAATATACGGGAACCGGCGATGCGAATGTTCTGGCAACTTCCAGGCTCAAAAGCGTATATAAAGTTAGTTGTCTATCCGGCGCGAAGACAGACAGTACAGTACAGTACATAGTGCAGGATACGAAGTTGCATACGGCGAATAGAAAGCGAGGCGCGAGAAACAAGAGGGAAAATCCGTAACAATAGTTTTACCACAGAATAAAGAGACAGAAAAGACAATATGGATATAAGAAATTGGTTACAAAAAGGTAAGTTAAATAATTTCAGTAGAAAATTAAATTTTTAATTAAAACTTTAGAGTCAGAGTCATTCCATTAGAAATGGTCCAAAAATTTGAAAATTGGTTGCTCGACCAGCACCAAATAAAACAAAACTACCATGTAACGATAGCTTATAATGCAGATATGTTATATCCCATGTTAATTTTTGTTCACAATTAAAACTTGAAATTTGTACATATTAAAGATCAAACAGCACTTTGTACGTGCTATTAATTTCATTTTGTGTTTTTAATCTAGAGAAAAAATATTAACATCAGATATAGTATATCCACATTATAAGCTATCACTATCATTACATGGTAGTTTTGTTTTATACTAATTTTTATACTAGGGACTAAGAACAAGAATGATATTAGGTTATTATTTTTAGGTCAAAAATCTCTAAACCGGAAAAAAGTTCATGATGACAGTAGTGGAAGTGGAAGCAATGATTGTGATGAAGATGAAAATAAAATGGTCGGAACATCAAAATCGGAATCTATTTTTGTAGAAGGCTCAAGTAGTTCTTAATATCTACATGAAGCTGTCTCTGGATCTGGGACCTCTAAACAAACTGAAGAACGCGATGGCTACCATGAAAATGACATTGGTCGTTATGTTAGTTGTGCCAATAACTTGCCTTCTGAAAAAAAGAAGGAATTGTTGACAAACCCTTGGGTTCCATCATCCAATTACGATTTTGCTTCTGATGCCATTCACTTGAAAAGAAAATTTAACCATCGCTGGTTAGATCAATATACTCCATGGCTGGTGTACTCAAGTCGTTTGAAAGGTGCTCTATGTTTGTATTGTGTTTTATTTCCGCCAAGAATTGCTACAGTTAAAGGAATTTTGGGGTCATTTATGGTAAGGCCTTACATGAAGTTTAAGGATATACATGAAGATTGTAGAAAGCACGTTGGCACCCATTACCACAAATCTTGAACAGCTGCTGCAAAAGCATTTCTTGAAAATGCTCCTGTTGATGTCCAGTTGCAAATAGGGCACCATAAGACGATTGAAGAAAATAACCAAATATTGTCAGCAATTATTTCATGCATAATATTTTGTGGAATTCATGATTTGCCGCTTAGAGGAAAAGTAGGAAATGAGGGAGTTTTCTTTGACCTTTTAAATTTGAGGATTGACTCTGGTGATGAGAAGCTAAAGAGCCACTTGGATAAATGTCAAAAAAACGCAGTCTATACCTCACCAACAATTCAAAATGAGATCATACAATTATGCGGTGAAGTTATCAAAGAAAAAATAATCGAAGACTGTAAACGGGCAAAAGCTTATGCTGTAATAGCTGATGAAACAGCAGATATCGCTGGAAAAGAGCAGCTTTCTATTGGATTAAGGTTCTATGATGAAAGCCAAAAAATAATCAGGGAGGAATTTGTAGGCTACATTGAGTTAAAATGTCAAGATGCTTCTACAATCGCTAGCGCAATTCAAAGTTTTTTAGAAGATAATAATTTTTCCGCCGATAATTGTGTGGGATTCGGATTTGACGGGTGTTCTACGATGGCCGGCAAAGAAGGTGATGTACAGGCCATTCTTAAAAAAAAGTACGCTAAGTCTTTATTTTTCCATTGCTCCAGCCACAGACTAAATCTTGTGGTCAATGATACTAGCAAGCTACCAGAAATAAGAAACACAATTGCAACGGTTAAAGACACAATAACCTTCTTTCGTGAATCGCCAGCCCGTAGGAAATCGGTTCCAAATCTTTCAAGGCTCTGTGAGACCAGATTGTCGGAAAAATACAAGAGCATAAAAAAATTTTCAGAGAGCTTCACTGACATTGTTAAAGCACTAGAACATCTATCTGTCGAAGGAAACTATGCAACAAGAAAATGTGCCTACCAATTGCACTGTGCAGTTACTAAACCAATTTTCATCTTAGGCTTAAACATAATTGCAAGATACTCTGCAATTTTGGAACCCGTTGTAAACGTTTTACAAGGTAAAAGTATGGATTTGGTTATGGTGAAGAAACATATTGATGATATTCTAGATGTAATCAAAGAAGATCGACAAGATGTCGAAAATGTTTCTTATGAATTATATAAAAAATCACTTGATATCGCAGAGAAAGTAGGGGTTGAGTTGTCAGTACCACGAGTCACTCAAAAGCAAGTACACAGAAGTAATCCACCATCTGAGTCTGCAGTTGTATACTGGAAGCGGTGAATAATCATCCCCTATCTTGATTCTTTAACTTCGTCTTTGGGTGCTAGATTCTCCAACGAAAATACACCTGCTTTTGCTTTAACTTATCTTCATCCTTCAAGCATGCTCAAAATGGCTTCAAAAGATGTCAAAAATAATGCAGAATCTTTCATGGAAAAGTGTAGGTATAGAAAAATGTATCATAAGTTGCATAACCGCAACGGCGTAACATTATAATGTAAGATGTACAAAAATAAAACTGAAATAAAATTTATTTGAAAGGTACAGAAATAAATACCAAAAGTAAAATTCATGTATTCTATATTTGTAGAAACGAGGAGCACAAGATGCAATTTCAATATACAAAGACAGAACCAAATTTTATACATTGTGTGAAAGTCACATTAAGTGTTTTGAGCAATAAATCAATATTCAAAATGAATAGACGTAAATTTTTAAGAGATTGTTATTTGTTCGACATTTTATGGTCATACTTAATAATATAATAAATACCTGAGACTTAAATCTAAATATAATTTTAAAAGGAATATGTAAAAAAAGGTATATTATTTTATTATTCGACACAATGTAATAAAGAAAAGCTTCAGTGGCAGGTTTAAATCCAATTTTGTCCAGGAAAGATTCCGGAAATAACACATTAAAATTGGTTTAATCTCATTAAAATCTACAAAGAAAAACAATGTTCAATATTGTTAACAGCTGCATACAAATCAACCTACAAGAAGACGAGGAAAGATGGTTCGAAGATATGGATGAAGTTATCAAGGTCCAGGTTCATAATAACATGATTAATAAAAGGAGCATTCCAGTCGTATGCAATGTTTTTCCTATTATTGTAAAAGCAAACGTCTGCAAAAGAAAGATACGAATAGTGTTAAAAAATAGTAAAAGAATATATTTAAATAATGATGACAGAAGCAACGAATTCATTTATAAACATAATGAAGGATGGCGTTAATGAAAAGGAATGTACCTACCAAGATAAGAATATCGCAAATGTGCATTGACATTAACAATAACAAACAATTTAAGTGCGTGCATAATTTTGTGTAATTTCGAGATGTCAAACAATAATTGGTGCAGGTCAGTTTAGGGAGAACGTTAAGAAAATAAATCTGAGCAGGACAATGCCAACATAAACGTTAGTGTGGAGTGTGTGGCGCTGCGAACGATGTATGGTTTTTTCGGGAGACCGAAAATGATAAGAAGGAAAGTACGAGAGAGGTACGTGAGAGTCATCGTCGATCCATGGACGAGGCAGTCTGATTTTAAAAGACGCGGTGAATCTTCGATCTTCATATTTTGATGATTGCAGATGTATTATACACTGCACAGAAATCATCCTTAGCAAATGTATTAAGTTATTTTATTTTAAATAAGTATTTTTCATTTCACAATTAATTTTTTGTCATTTAGTTTAATTTCATTTTTTTTTATTAACTATCAATATGACCGAACAATATAAAGAGGAATTTGATGAAATATATGAGCATCATAAGTAAGTTATACTTTAATAATAAATTATGCTAAAGATGCTACGTGGAAATGTTCATCTTTAGCAAAGCGTTTAATGAATTTATTTAATATTTTAGATGGGATTAGTATCTTCTTTGTAAGTAGCTAGTTTTTATTTGCGCGAGGACGTGCTGATTTCCCGATAACAAACAGTTTTTTTTTCTCCCCTGCCATATTCACACAGCGCATTATAGTTAATCTTTTTTTTGCCGCCCACACATTTTCGCTTATTAATCCCCATGGTCTTTGTTGATAGTGCCCGAAAAAATAACCCTGTTTTGTTCACATTATAAATATTGCAGGGTTTGAACCCTTTAATTATTAACGGCAACTTGTTTATGAAAGCTTCGACATTTTCTTGATTTGCGCTAACGGCTTCGCCAGATATCGTTCGGTAAATTCAAATACATATCCGTCCGTTTAATGGAAACTTTGCGGCCAAAAAGCAGCTAAATAACTGACCTCGCCCGTTCAAGGGAGTGTCCACATAAGAGAAACCTATTTATTAGGAATTCCCTACTTATAAATTCGGGATCGGATAAAATGACCATTTAAGGGAAGTGCCCGGCTATTAGAAGTGCCCGTTAAGGGAAGTTTTACTGTAAATGATTATTTTGCGCCTTTTTGTCAGTCTATTAATGATAACTCCAACGATCTGATCGCTTCTTACAATTCTACTCATGATAATTTTGATGCCTTCTTTGAGTTTGAATTGGTATCAGTTGAGGAAGTCCATACAATTATTAATAGCATTATTTGACAATATTTCTTCAACTATGCTGAAGTACTGCAATCCTTTCACTGATCACACATCTTGAAAAATTAACAGTTTGATTAAAAGTGAGTTCATTTGGAATTTTCAAAAAAATACAAATAAATTTTGAAGTTAGTAAATTGAAAACTCCGAGATTTAGTGTCTTCATTAAGGTGTCCTATAGTTATCTCTGCACTATACTATCTATAGATTTAGATTAGTTAACATTCTGTCACAATAGAAAGAAAATATTTAATGATCACTTTTTTTCTAGATTAGAAGAGTATGAAGAAGACACAAAAATTCTCATAAGGTGAGTGACTAGTAAAATTGAATCGTTCCCAAAAGGATGGCAATCACGACTATCTTTCAGTAAAGTAGAATACCGTCCCATTCGTAGTGTTTTAGTAGCAAACAAAGGCGAAATAGCAGTGCGTGCTTTCCGTGCGTGCAATGAATTAGGCCATCAAATCTCTAGCAATTTATTCAAAAGAAGACAGATCTCACATACCTACACAAATCGCAAGCTGACGAAAGTTACCTCGTTGGTAAGCACTTGTCACCAGTGCGAGCCTTTTTAAATATATCAGAAATTTTGAAAATATGTATACATAATGTATAGGTGCAGTTTATCCTGGATACAGATTTCTTTCTGAAAGATCTGACTTTGCTCAAGCGATTGCCGATGCCGATCTCAGATTTATTGGACCGAGTCTGGAAGTATTCTATAAGATGGGTGGTAAAGTAGCTGTTAGGGAAGCTGCTATTACCGCCAGAGTTCCCATACTTCCTGGTAGAGATGGTCCTATAACCACGACAGAAGAAGCCATAGAATGCTGTGTTAAACATGGCTGTCTTGTGCATTTAAGGCAGCTTATGTTGGAGGTGGCCGAGGAATGCCAGTAGTGAGAAAAATGGAAGAAGTAGAAGAATATTTACGAAGAACTTCTTCAGAAGCACCGGGCGCTTTAGGAAATGGTGCCATGTTTATAGAAAAGTTTATAGAAAGACCGTGGCACATAGAAGTTCAACTTTTAGGAGACAAAGCTGGAAATGTAATTCACCTCTACGAGAGAAACTGTTCTGTGCAACGTACACATCAAAAAGTAGTAGAATTTGCGCCAGCACCACAATTAAATAAATGAGTAGGTACGCGCTAAAATGACTGAATACGCGGTGAGATTCGCAAATGCAGATGCACCATGCATTTGCCGGCGCAATCATTTCACCCTATTATGATTTTCTGCTTGTTAAAGTGATAGCGCACTGCCAAACTCTGCAGTCTTCTTGTGCAAAGATGAATAGAGCATTATGTGAATTTCATGTGCGAGGAGTTAAAACAAACATTCCGTTTTTATTAAATGTACTAGAAAACCTAAAGTTCCTAAGCGGTGCTGTCGATACCTATTTTATAGATGAGTAAGAAGAGAATCCGCAACTGTTTTACTTTACTGCATCTCAGAACCGAGCTCAGAAATAATTTAACTATTTGAAGTATTATTCAAACCGTCCACACCTTTTGCAACACGGAATAAGCCATGCGAGAGAAAACCACATGTCCCCATGGTATCTAGAGGTAACGTATGTACACAAATATAAAAGTATATAAATATATATAGTATAGTATAGTGCATGGATAAGCGATCTGTGAAAAAGTAAAACTTCTTGTTTATGTCTCATTATTTCGAAATATAATAATAAGTGTTACTTCATTAGGAGAGAATACTAATTGATTAACAAAAAAACAACATATCGGGTGTGATCAAATTGAAACGATAATTTTGAATTTTCTTAAAAAGTATTTATTTAATCTACAATGGTTATACCATCCCATTGAAAGTAGTCTCCCTGCGATATTAATGATCTGCCCCTGAACATAGATAAATGTTCCGTTATGTCATTCACGACAAAAACTGAGTGCCTTATTTATAATTATAATGTTAAAGGTTCTGTCCACCAAAGGCCTGACACTCTCACATAGCGACCATCACGTCTCAAGCTCTAAAAAGCCTTAGTTTCGTTATTCGGCACACCAAAGTGTTCAATAATTGCTCAACTACAACCAAGTTATATTTTGCATTTGTTTGGTTTTTCATTGGACAGTAGTTATGTTATGCGCTAAAAAGGTCAAGAATCCCATTAGGTATATGGCATTTTCAATGTAAAATACGTCACATCCGGTGGCTCTTTCAATGTTTTTTCTCTCTCCGACGATGTTTTCCATCCTCCTTTTCCAATATCTGCCTTTCTGTTGGCGGTCGTCAATAGCATACGTAATGAATAGCCGCCAGTTCATTTCACTCTGTGCAGATAGGTTTGTCTCTCTCTGTCCCCTTATTATCGCATGATTTTCACGTCCAATTTCGTTTAAATAATGAGGTAAGAAAATGTAACTACCTACTATGTATACTTGAGATGGGTATTAAATAGAAGAAAGAATGCTGAAAAAATAAGTAATATGTGACTACGCATAAATTTCGCCAGTAAGAAGCACGTTTAAGTGTCGGGGGGGGGGTATTAAAATTGACATATTAAGGATCATGGACATCGAACGTCTTTCTTCGCGTCAAGCAAATAGTACGTGTATCTCTGTGTCTGTGTGCGTGTGGAATCACAGAAAGAATAAGGAATGTAACGATGTTTCTTCTTTACCTATAAATTCCGCGAATAAGAAGCGTATTTAATATCGATATGTTCATGTGTATCAAGATCAATGACTTCGAATAAATGTAACTATTTACTGTGAATACTCAGATAGATGGTAAATACAAAAGTACGCATATAAAGTAAGCAAGCTACATTGTAACGATGTTTCTTCTTTACGCATAAATTTTCGCTATTAAGAAATTCATGCAACATCGACATTCAATGAACTTTTCTATGCGAAACGCCTACACATTCCACTGCAGTTAATGCATTTCTTTACCTGCCTCGTGTATATATAACATCTAGTACAAACAAACGGCCTAGTCAAAGAAGCAACGTGTATAGTGAAAACATTTAGAGAATATCACATACGTCATAATGCGCTATGATCGTATTAGAGTTGGACGAGTTCATTATATCCCATCCGGTCCAGTTTAGGGGTGTTTGTAAAACAGTAGCGGGTCGTTTACGATTAGGTTATATTGGTGTTTATGTTTTATTGCTGCTTCTTTGAATTTAGTAAAATATTGTTAATATTGTTCTTTAAATAATTGTCTTTATCAAGACACAAAATATTTCTATATTATTCGATCGGTAAGTTGAAAAAGTATATATTTTATTCTATTGTATAAATACTTAGAAATTGTAGTATATGGTTGCAACCGATTTTTGACAAAATGACTAGTGTACCTTATAGAGGAGCTCTAATTGAACAACTTTTACTTATAAATTAATCGGCGCAAACGTACAGCAACGGAGATAATTAATAATTAAGGTGCTCACCGAGTGGATTTTCCATGTCACATTTTTAGTGGTATCTGTTATACACACCGTTGAAATTATGAAAATGGTAATAAATGATGTGTATTTCACTTTACCACACAACAATTACATTTGATTTTTATGTTTTTTAATCACTTTTCTGCGATTTTAAAATTCTAACATAACCTAAACAGAAAGGCTATGTTAAAGGTTATGTTAGAATTTTAAAATCGCAGAAAAGTGATTAAAAAACATAAAAATCAAATGTAATTGTTGTGTGGTAAAGTGAAATACACATCATTTATTACCATTTTCATAATTTCAACGGTGTGTATAACAGATACCACTAAAAATGTGACATGGAAAATCCACTCGGTGAGCACCTTAATTATTAATTATCTCCGTTCCTGTACGTTTGCGCCGATTAATTTATAAGTAAAAGTTGTTCAATTAGACGTCCTCTATAAGGTACACTAGTCATTTTGTCAAAAATCGGTTGCACCCATATACTACAATTTACCCATACTTAGAAATTATTTTTACAGTGATGGCTTCATCATCGAAGAAAGTTGGCGTAAAAGGCAAAGTTATACATAGCCAAGGAAGAGAAATAATTGCCAATGTTTTAAAATTTATGAAGGAAGAAGCAGAAAATAAGCATCCGATAATTCCTTTAACAAATTACAAAGAGAGGTTAATGAGAGCGGTTGGAATTTCTGATGTGACATACAGAAATATTGCTAAAGAAGCTGAGGATGTAAATTCCGGAAAAATTGCTTCATTTAGTACCCCACACAAAACAAGACCTCGCAAAAGCACAAAAAGTACACTTCGTCCAGAAGATACTGACACAATACGTAGCATCATTCACAACTTCTATATACATGAAAAACGACGTCCAAGTTTGAAGGGTAACGATAAATATTTCCATATAAATTATAATTGTTATATCTTCATTTATTTACAGGTATTTATGATAAAATAATAGAGAATGGCATACCATTCATGGGTGGACTTACAACATTATCGAAGGTGCTAAAGAAGATGGGATTTAAGTAAATAATAGTGTTTTTTCACAATATAACAAGAAATAAATATTTTATTTCTTTCTAGATGGCAGAAAACAGGCGACAAGAGAAAAATTTTAATGGAGTCATATGATATACGTTCAAAACGTATAAAATATTTAAAACAATTGCAAAGTTACATACATGAAAATAGACCCATTATATTTACAGATGAATCCTACATTCACAGTACACATACACAATCTAAAGAATGGTCAGATAATTCTTTGCTTGGGTTGAAGAAACCAATTTCAAAAGGAAATCGTTTGATTATGGTTCATGCTGGTGGAAAAATGGGTTTTATTCAAAATGCATTACTCCTATTTAAATCAGGTATTTATATATTACCTTTTTTACACAAAATATGTAACATTCAAATTATTGTGTAGATTGATCTATGCATAAGATACAAATTATACTTTAAAATTTTCGTATTAAATTTATCAGAGTTGTTAAAATTATTGTTGCTATTATTTCCATTGTTTTTATAGGTACAAAATCTGGTGATTACCATGATGAAATGAATTCAACAAACTTTTTCACTTGGGTCAATAAACAGTTACTGCCAAATCTTCCACCAAGAAGTGTACTGGTAATCGATAATGCATCATACCACAATGTAAAACTTGAACGTGATCCAACATCATCCTCCAAAAAGGCAGAAATGATAGATTGGCTTGTAGCAAGGAATATAGTGTTTGATATTAAGTGGACAAAGCCGGAGTTATATGAATTAATAAAGAAAAATAAAAGTGAAAATCCCACATATAAACTGGATACACTATTATGGGCTCATAAACACAATGTATTGAGGTTGCCTCCTTATCACCCAGAGTTAAATCCAATAGAAAAGATATGGGCAATTGTAAAGAATTGGGTTGGGACCAGAAATGTAACTTTTAAGTTAGCAGATGTCGAAAATTTGGTTCGAGAAAAATTTGCATCAGTAAATGTAGAAGAGTGGGCATCTGTTTGTAGCCACGTAGATAAAGTTGTTGAAAATTATTTGCAAACGGAGTGTTAAGGAAACTTCCTAGTTTGAAAGTACCGTAAAAATAAAACTCAAATTCAGTTCAAATACACATTTATTTAGTTCGGTGTGCGCCGAGAATTTCGGGGCCGCTCTTGCATCGAACATAAGATTACAACATATATACATGTGCATCGCTCGAGAAGCTAATGGTCCCCTATATGTACGCATATGTCAGACACTGCCGTCCGTACGTACACATAGGAAGCCTTGCATCGCCTTCGGTGTACAGTCGTGTAACTCTGCCGGCAGACAATAAATTCGGCTGGTGAGACTGTATGTGCCCGAAGCGGGCTCCGCATCAGTATGCGTAATATTTAAATGTAAAAAATACATTAAGTGAAAATATATTTTAAAAGTTGAAAAATAAAACATACATTACAAAAATATGATAACACATAAAAATAAAGAAAGACATTCATATATACGAGTAAAACAAGAAACAATAATATAAAATAAAATAAAAGATGTTAAGTTCTTAACATAGCCGCCCCCCTTGAAGGCATCGCCTTCAACAGAACGTAGCACTCGCGGGACTTAGTCCTCGTTCACTGGTAACACGCACAATTTCACACTTGGTCTTTGCACCGTACCATTTGAAGTCTGTACTGTTGCCGCACGCGTAATACCATCTCGTCCTGGATGGGTCTCCAAAACTCGGCCTAGGATCCACTGGCAAGGAGGAGTGTTGTCTTCTCGGATGATTACCAAGCGCCCAGGACGTAGTTGCTGCTCGGTGTTGACATTCCACTTGTTTCTTCTTTGCAGTTGACTCAGGTATTCTCTGTGCCATCGCTTCCAGAAATGTTCACGTATTTGTTGAACATATTGCCATCTTGATAAGGAATTTAATTTTGTATTCATCAAGCTAGGTTCCGGAATGGTAGCAGATATGGAACCAGTAAGAAAGTGGGAAGGTGTGAGAAAGGTTAAATCATTGGGATCATTTGAAATGGCTGTTATAGGACGAGAATTGAGTGTGGCTTCAATTTGGACTAATAGGGTGTACATTTCTTCGTAATTCAAGGAACTTTTACCAATTATGCGAGTGAGATGCGTTTTTACAGATTTCACTGCTGCCTCCCATAGACCTCCAAAATGTGGCGACCTTGGTGGAATAAAATGCCATTTTATTTGATTATGGGCGAAGTAGGCCTGCAGCTCCTCCTGGTTATACTGGGAATTCAGTTGTTTGATCATCTTCTTTAATTCGGAATTTGTTCCCACAAATTGTGTTCCGTTATCGGAATATAGATTGGACACATTTCCTCTTCTTGAAATGAATCGCCTCAACGCAGCCATAAATGAATCGGTTGTTAGATTACCCACAAGTTCTAGATGTATTGCCTTGGTTGCGAAACATACGAAAACAGCACCGTAGGTCTTCGTTACATTATATTTTCTGCGGCTTCCTTCACGGATATAAAGTGGACCGAAGTAATCCACCCCTACATTTTGAAAGGCTCTGGCACATGTTACTCTGTCCGTGGGAAGATCGCCCATTAAGTAATCAATATTTGCTGGTTTAGCTCTGAAACAAGTTACACATTTTCCTATGACTCTTTTGACTAAATTTTTTATGGACAATGGCCAATATTTTGTCCGTACGGCAGCGATCGTTTGTTGTACGCCAGCGTGTAACTGCTTAATGTGCTCATTTTGAATTACTAATGTTGTGAATGGATGTTTCGCTGGTAATAGTATTTGATGCTTTTGAGAGTAGGGAATGTTTGCTCGTTTTAAACGCCCACCGACTCTCAAAATACCCTCATTGTCCAGAAAAGGGCTTAAGCACAATAAATTGCTTTTGGTATTGACTCTACCTTGGCTTTGCAGTTTATCATATTCTTTGGGAAATGAGTGCTTTTGTACTAATTTGACTAACACCGTTGTTGCTCTTTCCAGTTCTGAACATTTTAAATGGCCGGTATTTATTTCCATAGTAGAATTACTACATTTTGCCCGTACATTATTTTTAAATCTGAGGCAGTATGCCACTACTCTTGTTAATTTGTTTAAAGAAGAGTATTTAGTGAACAGATCACAGTTGTCTGTAATGACATTAACAGCAACAATATTTTTTATTTCTGGCAAAGTTTCTATAGTTGGCGGTTCAAAACCGGGCCATTCGCTTGCATTTTGTTCTAGAAACGCAGGGCCATTCCACCAAAGATTTGTATTTTTCAATGTATAGAGAGAAGCACCACGGGATATTAAATCCGCAGGATTTTGTGTACTCTCTATGTGGTGCCAGTTGGAGATATCAGATGTGTCTTGAATTTCACCTATTCTGTTAGCCACAAAAGTTTTGAACGTTCTAGCTGACTTTAACCATGATATGACGATCGTAGAGTCAGTCCAGTAAAATATTTTATTGAATTTAACTTGCATTATAGGAATTAATTTGTGGATCAGTTGAGCTAATAGAACAGCTCCACAGAGTTCTAATCGCGGCAGTGTTATCGTTTTAATTGGAGCAACCTTGGATTTAGAACACAACAATCCAGAAGATATATTCCCATATTTATTCACTGCTCTGACATATACACACGCCCCATATGCCTTTTCACTTGCATCACAAAATCCATGCATTTCAAAATACTCTGGCTCCTCGATCGACACTGCTCTTCTGGGAATTGTTATTTCTGGTAAATACTCCATCTCTTGAAGATATGACATCCACGTGTTTCTTATATTGAGTGGAAGTGATTCATCCCAATTCAATTTTAACTTCCAAATATCTTGCATTAATATTTTAGCTTTTACGTTACATGGACTAATTAGTCCTAAAGGATCAAATATTCTTGAAACATGTGACAGTATGTTCCTTTTGGATATACATTTAGTTTTAAAATTTGATACTGAATATTGTAAGTTGTCTGTATTAATGTTCCATTGCAAACCTAATGTGTTAAGACCATCGCTCTTGTCGAGATCAAGAACGGCACTACCACTGCAAGTCTCTGGTATTTCATGCAATAAATTTGGTTGGTTTGATGCCCATTTCCTCAATTCAAATTTGCCTTTACTCAGTATGTTTATTACTTCATGTATTATTTGAAACGCTTCACTTGGATCGTTTGTGCCTGTCAACAAATCGTCAACGTAAAAATCACGAAGTATTCTTTCAGCACCTACTGGATGAGTTTCTAGTGCTTCTACTGCTAACTGTTGTAGTGCCTTGATTGCCAAGTAAGACGCTGAGGCCGTTCCATAAGTGACCGTTGTTAACGCAAATGTTTGAATTTCGTCTTCTTCTGAATTTCGCCATAAAATTCTTTGAAACGGCATGCAGTCCTCATTTATATCAACCTGCCTATACATCTTGGTAATGTCCGCAGTTAGTGCATATTTATACAGCCGAAATCTACACACTATATCGAATAGATCTTGTTGAAGTTTCGGACCGATCATCAGTGTGTCGTTTAGTGACACACCAGTCGAGGATTTAGCAGAGGCATCAAATACAACTCTAAGCTTTGTCGTTAAACTACTTTCTTTAATAACAGCATGGTGTGGAAGATAAAAACTGATTCTTGCAGCATCGTTAGACATGTCTACTGATCGCATGTGACCTAAATCTTGATATTCTTTCATAAAGGCAAAGTAATCTTGTTTTAGATTGTAATTTTTGTTCAATTTTCTTTCTAGCGAGTAAAATCGTTTTAAAGCTTGGTCACGTGTAGTGCCTAAAGAAGAAACATTACTCTTAAATGGCAAAGATACACAAAAACGGCCATCAATGTTTCTCTTTGTATTTTTAATAAAGTGTTGTTCGCATAGCTTTTCTTCATGTGAATACACTTTATCCTTTTTGACATTCTCCAATTCCCAGAATTTATTTAGATTGTCGTTAAGTTGTTTTAATGTTACTGAATTGCACGTTGTCATGTTTACTGAAGTTTGTGGTGCAATTAGTTTTCCAGATATTACCCAGCCTAATAAAGTTTTCTGTAAATATGGACCTCTGTTACCTATTTTGATTTGTCCAACACATTGTAGTTTATAAAACAGTTCAGCACCAATTAGCATATCTACATCTCTGGATATATTAAAATCAGGATCAGCCAGTTTGATATTTTTGGGTATATCAATAACATCTCTTGATATAGAAACTAGAGGAAGACATTCCGATATTTTGTCCAGTACTAAACAATCTAGTCTTGCCTTGAAATTATTATTTCGAGATTGAATTGAAACCTTGGTGGTGTTAGTTATTCTTGTAGTGTACTGTGTTATTCCAGATAGAGATATCTGTGTATTAGTTAGCGGTAGATCAAGGATTTTCGCCATTCTGTACGTTAATAAATGTGATTGCGATCCCGAGTCTAAAAGAACTCGACAGGGATGAGTTTTCCCTTTCCGGTCTAAAATGTTAACCAGCGCTGTGGATAATAAAATGTGACTGTTCGCGTCTGAATTGCAGCTGTGATGTGACACACTGGAACTTGAACCGGTGGAACTTGAACTGGTCTCCAATGGCGATGTCTCAGATCTAGATATTGTTTGAAGATGAAGCAAATCGTTGTGCTTCTTATGACAGTGTCTGCAAGGTCTCCCTGGACATTTAAAAGCTACATGATTTGTCTTTAGACAGTTGATGCAAAGTTTCTTGGCTTTAGCTTCCTCAATTCGTTTATTAACGGGAAGATTTATAAACTTTCTACACTGATAAATAATATGGGAACCTTTACAAAATGTGCATGATACTGAACTCTTGTCGGTTGACACGTTCGCTGATGTTTTGTAATGAGTGTTGCTGGCCTTTGAGATAGCTTCTAAAGTTTGACATTTTTGTGTGAGAAAATTCGTGAACTCTTTTAATGTAGGTAACTCTGTAGACTGTATTTTGGCTTCCCATTCTTTTAATGACTGAACGTCTAACTTTTTGGAGACAATGCATATTAATAGATCATCCCAATGTTCTGTAGGACGTTTCAGTGCTGTGAGGGCTCTAAAATGCTTCATAAAACCGTCTAATATCTGCCTAAGAATATTTACGTTTTCTTTGTGTGCTGTTGGCAAGTTGAAAATACCATTTATGTGTTTCTGTACAATTATTCTCGTATTATTGTATCTATCTTGTAACATTTGCCATGCATTTGCGTAATTCTCGGATGATATTTCTAAGGAATGTAGAACATTGGCTGCGTCTCCTTTAAACGACGATTTCAAATAATGAAACTTTTGTACATTTGGTATGGCACTATTATTATGTATAAGAGAATTAAAAGTATCGTAGAATGAGAGCCAGTCATCATAGTCACCAGCAAATATCGGTAACTCAATTGTAGGCAGTTTGATGAAGCTATTTACTGTGTTGATACTATTATTTTCTGAGGATTCGTCGTTGTCTCGCACAGGAGCTAACATAGATGTATATCGTAGTTTATTGTCGTAATATTTATTTTCAAATTCTTCACGCTCAGTATTCTCGAATTCTGTTTCATCTAGCTTCTCAATTTGAGTCTGCACTTTATCAAATTGTTCCAGTAATAAAATATATCTTTCATAGCGATCGTCGTCAACGATGTCGTTGGGACCACTTTTATCTAAATAAGTGACCGCTCTTGTCAACGATGCTTTAATTATTCGGCGCTGAAATTTTAAATCTTCCATTTTTATTATTTTTAAATATATACAGATATATTCGTAGCTCCGCAGCAGTATACCTTGCTCCGTATCAGTATTTCACCTCCGCATCAGTATCAGACCTCCGCATCAGTATCTGACCTCCGCATCAGTATCTCACCTCCGCATCAGTATTTGACCTCCGCATCAGTATTTCGAGCTCCGTATATGTATTTCACCTCCGCATCAGTATCAGACCTCCGCATCAGTAAATCTTGTCTTCAGTATTAGATTTTTCTATTTATTGCAGCATCCACAAACTGCTTATTTTATGCACAATGTATTTAGCTCCGCAGCAGTATTTCACCTCCGCATCAGTATTTCACCTCCGCATCAGTATTATTTGCTCCGTATCAGTATTTAAGCTCCGTATTAGTATTTGAGCAAAAAAAAAATAATAAAGAAAAATCTGTCTTCACTTTCAGATTTTTCTATTTGCATGCGGGCATTTATCTCGTGGTAGGGACGGACCACTTTACTTAGATTTTTGTAATCTATTTTTTGCTCTGCGTACGTATGTTTGTTACTGTACGAGAGTTTATATCTCGTGGTTTGCCAGGCCACTTTTCATAGATGTTAGTAATCTATCTTTTCTCTGCGTAAGTGTTTGTTACTGTACGAGAGTGTATTTTTCGTGGTTTGCCAGGCCACTTTTCTTAGATTTTAACAATCTTTGTTTTGCTCTGCGTAAGTATGTTTGTTACTGTACGAGAGTGTATTTTTCGTGGTTTGCCAGGCCACCTTTCTTAGATTTTAACAATCTTTGTTTTGCTCTGCGTAAGTATGTTTGTTACTGTACGAGAGTGTATTTTTCGTGGTTTGCCAGGCCACCTTTCTTAGATTTTAATAATCTTTGTTTCGCTCTGCGTAAGTATGTTTGTTACTGTACGAGAGTGTATTTTTAGTGGTTTGCAAGGCCACTTTTCTTAAATTTTAATCTTTCTGTGCCGCTGCAATAGTAGGAAGTACGATAGCCGCACATATATCCTCTGCCTTTGCGAACAATTGTTTGTAAATATTTCTAACTTAAATATTTCAATTGGATTCGCCGCAGTATCAGGATATGATGTGTTAATCAGCGTATGTATCCTTTGCGTAAGCGAACACTAAATTTGTATACGTCTTGCGTATTATTTTAAACGGACCAGAGCACTGGACGCTTCGTGTCTTTTTAGTTCGTTGCAGAACTGAATACGATACTCGCCTATGTATTTACTGCCTTTGCGGACTGTTAATATTTCTAATTTTCTAGATCCGCCACAGTAAAAGCTGTTTTTTCGGACTAGTACGTTCGATAAGACCGGCCGCAGTATTAAATACCAAGCGATATGCGTATGTATTCTCTGCTTAAACGAACAATATTTCTTCGTATATCAATGTATACGATCCGGCTCGAAGGACCAATATGTTAAGGAAACTTCCTAGTTTGAAAGTACCGTAAAAATAAAACTCAAATTCAGTTCAAATACACATTTATTTAGTTCGGTGTGCGCCGAGAATTTCGGGGCCGCTCTTGCATCGAACATAAGATTACAACATATATACATGTGCATCGCTCGAGAAGCTAATGGTCCCCTATATGTACGCATATGTCAGACACTGCCGTCCGTACGTACACATAGGAAGCCTTGCATCGCCTTCGGTGTACAGTCGTGTAACTCTGCCGGCAGACAATAAATTCGGCTGGTGAGACTGTATGTGCCCGAAGCGGGCTCCGCATCAGTATGCGTAATATTTAAATGTAAAAAATACATTAAGTGAAAATATATTTTAAAAGTTGAAAAATAAAACATACATTACAAAAATATGATAACACATAAAAATAAAGAAAGACATTCATATATACGAGTAAAACAAGAAACAATAATATAAAATAAAATAAAAGATGTTAAGTTCTTAACACGGAGCATTTATTAGATGATGTAACTGACAATCTAGTTTTTACAGTTAACACCGAAGAAACTGATAATGAAGAAAATAGTGATATCGATGATGACACTGACATTGAAGGTGATGATGCTGATCAACCAGTCCTAGAACAAGTTGAATAAAAGTGATTAGGCTGTTACACCCGCAACAACGTCGAAACTTATTTAGGCGGCAAAAAAAAGGTCGTTAGAACAGGAGATCCTCAAGTGAGGTAGAATGATTTGGAAAACGCAGGGCCGAGCTAACTCAAGTCGCAGATGGCGTGACGGTTCAGGTAACTAAACTTATAAAGTACGCGTCGGATCGGCGACGACGCAAGCGACGTTGTCCGGGCACCAGGACACTATGCTACCTTATGGTAACCTACCTGCGTTCCCTACAGTACTGCCACTGGCTGTGTCCCTCCAGCAGGTTTCCTACGGATCACCCTGTATACTCAAATGCACCAAACCTTATGCGAGTGCTTGTCACAAGTTATATGAGATATGTAAAGGTAAAATAAAAGATAGTTATTCAGGAAGTAGCAAAATTTACTTTTCTAAGTAGTTGTGTGTTTTCTTTTGAAACAAAGGAGCAGCTAAAGTTTGACAAGTTACAAAAAAACTATTCTGAAATCTTAAAATACGTTGAGCAAAGATTTGATATAAGTGAGAAGGTAAACTGGACAAATTGAAAAATTGGGGGAACAAAATACGTTTGGCAAAATTAAATATATAAAAAAAAAAAATAAGACAAGTCTTACCACTAATTCACAGTCTCTGCACTTCAGTAGCAGATGGTTGGTAGCAGAAACGTTTCATTACCTCACATGAATTTTATTTACAATGGTAAAATTCAAACAGTGCCACTATGGCGATGTCAACAAATAATGTGATTTAAAATAACGTTATGAGAATTTGATATTTAGTTAGTACTTAAGACTTAATCTATTTAAAGGAACATTTGCCAAACTACCAAACACAGTGTTGGATTTTATGTTTAAAAAAAAAATTCAATATATAATTAAAAAAAAATATGAAGGTATCTTCTCATCTAATGACAAGTAATTAAAGTTACAAACTAAAAAAAAACAAAGGAAATGTTATAAATTATGCATAAAAATTCACTGAGCCTACCGCACAGTATTTTACTTTTGCAGAAATGGATTAGTTAATTCAGATATTAAGGCAAAAAGTCTGCAAGAAAAATCAGTATTATAATGACAAGATCTACTAGATATTAAGCGAAACAAAATTTAGCTACATCTGCGAGTACCCTTAAAATAACTACTACGTAGGGACACTCGGTATATAACGAGGCAAATTTACAGTTCAACAAAAGAAAATAAATTTAAATAATAAATGTGACCGCACTTGATCTAGGTGGTACGATAGGTATCGTAAGATCACTCAAAAGTTTCAAATCACGAGCAAAAATAATTAGTTAATAAAGGAAAAATCCAGTGTCCCTGGCGCTAAATTTCCAACATATTAATCGGACACATATCGAAAAATCTTTGTACTTAGCTGGTTCAAGATGGTGGGCACGCCGACTGTAGACAAAATGGAGGACGTCTACCACGAGGACGATGAAAAATCCTCTCAGGAGTCAAGATGGACCGGTAGGCACATCTTCCACATCCAATAGAGCGGTTAATAACGGCATTAATACCCAGGCATCACGAACTAAAGACTTAGGCCCAATTTAACATCAAGACCGGTATTGTAAGTGGCCCTGTACTACAACATGGCCGGTACTACAACCTATATTAAATTCAAGACGAAGAAAAGCAGAGTTAGAACTCCGTAAAATAACAAAAATTAACCCACTTACCCCTTAGTTAATGGGGATGTCGGAATCGGCTCCAAAAGTCGCTCAGAAGCACAAGTTAAACTTTATAGCCCTCCAGGAGGGTTGTATGTCGATATAAAAACGATAAAACGATAAATCGCACGAAATTCACCTATTCTTGGGTAACGATAAATTCTGCTCATTCATATAAGCCGCACACATATGCGATAATATCCACTCCGGACATAGTAACGTATACTAAACAGAAAATGAGCAGTCTTAAGCAACTGATCTTAACAAAGACTGACTTAGATGTGTCAATACCGCGACCTCCCTCTCATCCCATGCGCCTCACGACGCGCATCGGTTAAAAAGGCAAAGCAACTCGGGAATACTTCATATTAACAAGCGGGAGAATTGAAATATATGTAACGTACACAAGACTAAATTTGACAATAAAAGGCGATAACGCCATGACTTAAATAATGAGACATATATTCTTACGAGAATTATATGTATACTAAAATGAATTTTAGAACGTAACAAATTCCCCCCTTTCCAGTGAAAAGAAATTGATCGCAGAGCAATTTCTTGCACCGAGAACATAAGCTGACGGGATAAAAATAGAGAAAAAGGGTAAGCGAGAGTACTAAAACGGACGTAAATCAGCACGCGAGCACACACAGCACACTCTGTCACAGCAACACCAAACAGCTTGGCCAAAACCACCACGTGGCCCTTCGGCATTCAACCGGTACGGGATAATAACAAAAAAAAATAAAAACAAGGGTGTCGAGATTCTGCACAGACGCGCCCCGAGACCTGTCCAACCGACAGCCCAGCACCATTGATAGCATCAAAAGGAAATGGAGTAGACAGGTTAAATTACGGTGTGCCCGGCCGGCGGTGATCCTTACGACGGTCGAAGGCACAGGAACTAGGAAGAGATACTACCAACAGGCCAAGATGCGGGAAAGGCAACCCCCGAAACGACACTCTGCAGACGCGCGACGGTAAAAGAGAACTTGGGGTGAGGCCCTCGGTATCTCAAAACAAACCAGAAATAAAAGGTCAACTAAAAACGGGTTTATTACTACAGATACGGGATACAAAACGGAATAAGGAAGAGGTAATAAAAGGTAGGGTAAAGCTCAGAATGGCGCAACTGCTCAGAGGCACGGATATGCCGTTGCGACAAACGTAACATCCGATAACAACAAAACGAAAGATAATCGCCAAACAAAAATAGATAATAGGGAGCACAAGTTTAAAGTCTGGACCGGCGTTGTCCCGACTGAAACGCTGAAGGCGAACGATAAACCATAAAGGCTGAAGTCATAAACAATTCCTGGAGGTAACATTCTGACAGTAAAAATAGCAAAGAAAGTCGCCAGGACACGACCCTTGGAAGGCTGAGGATTATCACCCATAAAGGGACCGTCACTCTTTATACCTTCTCAAATAAATTCGTCTAATCCGGTAAGTTGTGAAAAACATTCACGAAGTCAAAATAGGTACAGAACTACAGTTCCTCTCTTAGCTAATCCGCATACATTGTGGGTGCCAACACGTGATTAAACCACATCACGTAACGGAAACGGTAAGGAAAGCGAAAAAAACAAACACGATATACACGGACTGCGCCGTGCAATGAGGGGAACGAGAACGACAAGTCCAAATAAAAAACCACTTTAGTCGCCTCTTACGACACGCAGGTACCACGTTAGGGATATTCTTATAGCCTCGCCTACAGGCTAAACAAAACGAAACGGTAAGCGATAACGAGACGATAAAGTTGACAAAACGGGTATTCAGCCAACTGAATACGCGAGCGGTAAGTTTAATCATCACCCGGCTGAAGTTTTAAAAGACTCGCATGCCAGGCACCGGGCAGCAACTTGCCATCACAAGACTTAAGCTCGTAAATATCAGATGAAATACGCTTACTGATCAGGAAGGGACCGATATACTTATCTGCCAACTTAGCAGTATAAAATTTGGCTGCATCAGACAAAACAAAATTCTTACGCCAGACTAACTGGTTTACCAAAAACTCCTCCCGCCTACGACGAAGGTCATAGCGAGACTTAGCACGCTCATAAGCTTTTTGTAAGCGGCTCTTAATATCACGATATAGTTTGTAGAAGCTCTCAGAACGTTCTGCTAGTTTTTCGGGATCACGGACCTCTACCAGAGGCGTTCCCTCAGGAATAGGAGCGTCAGAAATTCTGTCGCCAGTGAGGTTCATCTCACGGCCAAAATTAACAAAATAGGGAGTATGTCCCGTGACATCATGTCTAGCGGTACGTAGGGCACAAGTGACTTTGGGAAGGTAGACATCCCATTCTCGATGATTATCGGACACATACGATATCAACATGGTCTTAATAACCCTATTTACACGTTCCACAGGATTCGCTTGAGGATGGTAAAACGCAGTATATCTAGGACGTACTTTATACTCTTTTAACAAAGAACGATACTCATTAGAACGGAATTGCACGCCATTGTCTGAAATGACGGCACGAGGTACGCCAAAAAGTAAAAATACATCGTCTTCAAGATGTCGGACAATATTTTTAGAGGAAGCTTTACGTAACGGAAAGGTCAAAACAAACTTGCTAAAAACATCAGAGACCACCAAAATGTAGTTGTATCCTCGCTTGGAACGCGGCAGAGGACCAACAATATCAATACTGAGTACTTCCCAGGGTTTAGTGATATTAGAATGTCCACCCATGCGACCAACAGGGGCTCTTTGCAGAGGTTTCGCTTTAATGCAAGTATGGCAAGCTTTGATGTAACGAATCACATCACCTAGCATCTTAGGCCAATAGTAATGTTGAGAAATGCGAGCGAGAGTCTTTGCAATGCCTAAGTGACCACTTGTAGGCTCATCGTGACACTCTAAAAGGACTGCTCGGCGTTGATCCTTCGGAACATATATTCTCCAAGAATCCGAGTCCTCAGAGGGAAAAGTACCATTTGGCGGAACATATCGACGAAGCAACCCACCAATAACCTGAAATTGGGGATACCTCTCGGAATGGCTCTGAAGTTGTTGCAAAATTCGGCGATAACATTTGTCCTGACTTGTAGGAATGACTTGTACAATCTCCAATTTAGGAACGGAGCGAGAAAGTGTATCAGGGACGACATTAAATTTACCTTTTCGATGGACGATGGTAAAGTCGTATTGTTGAAGGCGTACAGCCCATCGAGCTAATCTTCCCGATGGAGAATTAAGGGAGTTCAGCCAGCAGAGCGAATAGTGATCAGTTATCACGGTAAAGTGAGAACCCTCTATGTATGCTCGGAGTTTCTCTATGGCCCAAAGGACCGCAAGGCACTCTTTCTCCACTGTTGAGAACTTCCGTTCGGCGGGAGTCAAAGAACGACTGAGATAGCTGACTACCTTCTCCTGTCCCTCCACGTCTTGAGTCAATACGGCTCCAAGACCGTAGTCACTAGCATCTGTCTGTATAGTGAATTCATATTGGAAATCAGGGCAAGTCAATGTTGGCGAGGAAACTAAGTATTCTCGCATAGATGACCAAGCTTCTTCACAAGACGACGTCCATGCAAAAGGACGATTCTTCCTTAATAGATCAGTAAGGGGCGATATGACTGTCGAAAAATTAGGGACGAAACGTCGATACCATGAAGCCATACCAACTAAACGTCGGACTTCAGTGACATTCTTGGGAGTGGCAATACCAATAATCGCCTTAACCTTATCAGGATCGACCATCAAACCTTGGCGATTAACTACATACCCAAGATACTCTAATTCGTCACGGCAAAACTGACATTTCTCCTTATTCAAGGTAAGACCCGCATCACGCAGGCGAGATAAAACTTGCTCTAAGATGGACATATGTTTCTCAAAAGTAGGGGTGACGATTATAATATCATCCAAATATACAAAAACATAGGGCTCTAATTCAGGACCCAAAACTCTATCGATGAAACGCTGCCATGACGCAGGCGCGTTATGTAGACCATACGGGAGACGACAGAACTGGAATAAACCTCGATTAGGCACAGTGAAAGCCGTATACTGGCGAGAAGACTCGGCAACAGGAATTTGCCAGTATGCACTCTTTATGTCGAGAGAAGTGAGATATTTTGCGTCTCGCAACTTATCCAAAGTGTTTGACACATAAGGGAGAGGGTAAGCATCACGTTCAGTGACCTGGTTAAGTTTTCGGTAGTCCACACAGAAACGGTAGGTTTTGTCTTTCTTAGGTACGAGAAGGATAGGTGAAGACCAACCACTTTGGGACTTTTCCACCACTCCGAGAGCTAACATCTTTTCCAACTCGTCATCCACTACCTTTTGCATCGCAGGGGAAATAGGGTAGTAGCGTTGTTTGATAGGACGGCTACTAGTGACGATTGTATGCTCTACTCCCTTAGCACAACCTAACTTTTCCTGCTCTACATTAGGGAAGCTCTTATTTATGATGGTTTCAAGCTGACGCTGACGTTCATCGGTCAACACAGGAGTTTCGGTGCTTACAGACGCTACTTGGGGTTCGTTAGAGAAGACCCACTCACCGCGGCGCAGATCTGGGACAATACCCATGACTCGCCAAAAGTCTGCTCCCAGTATTAACTGATGAGACAAATCAGGAACTATCAACACATCGATGATTTTGGACTGAGTCCTAACAGTAATAGGTATAGAGACTTCACCTAAAATTTTGCAGCGTGTGCCATCAGCAATCGTGCAAAAAGGCATGGAGGATTTTAGGGGAACAAAACCTTTTAAAACAGACCAACCAGATCCACCCATGATAGTGCGAGATGCACCTGAGTCTAAAAGTCCGAGGAATTCCTTACCGAAAATCTGCACCTTCAAATAGGGACGCTCATCTCCTATGGCACTTGAGAGGATAAAATCGAGACGGACCTTATTCTGACGGTAGGCCGCTGTGAAGATGGTACGCACGGCACGGCCTGTTAGTGCGCCCGTCGGGCGTTTCCCGAACAATGAGGACAATTCGACACTAAGGTCTCCGGGCGACCACAACGGTAACAAAATCTCTTCCGAGGCAAAGTGCACTTCGAAAATCGATGTCCTGACTTCCGACAGTTCCAACACACAACGGGGTTCGCAGAAACTGGAGCCACACGGACACGAGGACGCTCTGGGGTAGATTCAGTATTCACGTACGCCAAATCTGGCTCAAGGGTCCTACCACGCAGAGGTGGGGGTACATATGCTTCCGCAGATGCTTTGCGGGATTCCAAGACTTTACCGAACTTTAAGAGCTCTGCGACAGTGTTGACTTCTGTCAACCCTAACTGGGTCTGGTAAAACGGCAGAATATTGCGCAATAGTATTCTCAATTGCTGCGCTTCGGGAACTGGATCGGAAAGACGTGTAAATAAATTCTTCATGACAGAAACATAAAGGCCGATAGTCTCATTGGGACCCTGAGTCCGTTGCTTAATTTCGTCGAGAAGTCTATCATCATAATCGATTGCTTGAAACTCGTTTCGCAGACCAGCGGCTAACTCCGACCAATTGGAGAAATATCCTCGATTGGCACGATACCAAATCAAGGCGGGACCAACAAACAAATCAATGGCCGAGTTAAATACTAGCAGGTCTGAAGAGTTACGGGAAATTTTTAGTTCCGCTACTCGTTCAAGAAAAGCGCTCACGGAAAAATCCTTCCTTAAGCCGGAAAATTTAATTCCCCAAGAAGAAACGGGGACTGCTTTGGGAGCGGAACTAGTGAAAGTCGAATTAGCGGTAGCACGAAAAACATCTCGAGGAGACTGAGGGATGGGATCCTCGTCACTTGATTCCTCTTCGCTGACTGGAGGGCTACTCACACCAGCAGTTACATTCAGGATACTTCGTGTCGAAGCACGCTCAAGACCACGAACCCTAGTTCGAAGCTGACTTCCCAAAGAAGCAGCACGCACGGAAAACTTCGTGCGTTCTTTCTTTTCTTCCGCGGTTTGTGGACATGCCTTATCAATACGTCCGAAAACAAATGCCAGGGCGGTGGAGATTTTCTGAAAATCCGAGGACGTACGAGTTCCCGCGAACTGAGCTATAAGTCCCTCAATAAACACAAATTTAGCCTGAATGGCTGTGGAATCTTCGGCAAAAGAGAAGGGGTAGTCTGGCTTAGCATAAGACTTAGACGTCTTAGCAAGCTTCACCAACTGTCGATACAAACTGCGCATTTCCGCTACTGAAGATGGTACATCGGCTCCATAAACAGCCAACTCATACTCAAGGTCTTCCTTGGTAAGGCGGTTGATATGCAATTTGAAATCCATAGCGGGAACTAAAGAAAGAGAATGTCAAGCAACCAAAGACAGAGGGAAGGGAAAAAAAAATGGCGGAAAAGAAATTATCTAAGCAACACTTATTGCCCCATATTTGGATGATAACGGTAATTCAAAATATACTACGGTAAATCTCACGGTTAATTTTCCGAATATTACCGACAAAATCTATTAAGTATTTACTTCACTAGTAGGAAGACGCAACTAGCAAAAAAACTAACAATGTCTCTTTTAAGACACGAGAAAGAGATACAATGAGAAAACAGTAACCCTGAAGATGATCAGGAACTGTTGAACCCTAAAGGCAAGGTGGTAATTTAAAGATAGGAAGGGGAAAAAAAAATGTATTCCTGAAGATGGCCCACAAAAAAAATTACCGAAACGTTGGTTGTTACTGACAGGGCGATAATTTGCAAAATTCAAGAAAATGTTCCGGAAGATGGTCAAAAATTTTCCGAAACGTGGTCCACCAAGGACAAGGCGATAAATTTGAAAATTTAAAAAAAATTCCGGAAGATGGTCAAAAATTTTTTTCCGAAACGTGGTCCACCAAGGACAAGGCGATAAATTTGAAAATTTAAAAAAAATTCCGGAAGATGGTCAAAAATTTTCCGAAACGTGGTCCACCAAGGACAAGGCGATAAATTTGAAAATTTAAAAAAATTCCGGAAGATGGTCAAAAATTTTCCGAAACGTGGGTACCAATTTTGTTCTATTACCAAAAAGAAAGGCCCAGACGTTAAGGCACTAACTTGTTTACTTCTACCAAAAGAAAGGCCCCAAAACGTTAGGGCGCCAATTTTGTTACACCCGCAACAACGTCGAAACTTATTTAGGCGGCAAAAAAAAGGTCGTTAGAACAGGAGATCCTCAAGTGAGGTAGAATGATTTGGAAAACGCAGGGCCGAGCTAACTCAAGTCGCAGATGGCGTGACGGTTCAGGTAACTAAACTTATAAAGTACGCGTCGGATCGGCGACGACGCAAGCGACGTTGTCCGGGCACCAGGACACTATGCTACCTTATGGTAACCTACCTGCGTTCCCTACAGTACAGCCACTGGCTGTGTCCCTCCAGCAGGTTTCCTACGGATCACCCTGTATACTCAAATGCACCAAACCTTATGCGAGTGCTTGTCACAAGTTATATGAGATATGTAAAGGTAAAATAAAAGATAGTTATTCAGGAAGTAGCAAAATTTACTTTTCTAAGTAGTTGTGTGTTTTCTTTTGAAACAAAGGAGCAGCTAAAGTTTGACAAGTTACAAAAAAACTATTCTGAAATCTTAAAATACGTTGAGCAAAGATTTGATATAAGTGAGAAGGTAAACTGGACAAATTGAAAAATTGGGGGAACAAAATACGTTTGGCAAAATTAAATATATAAAAAAAAAAAAAAAGACAAGTCTTACCACTAATTCACAGTCTCTGCACTTCAGTAGCAGATGGTTGGTAGCAGAAACGTTTCATTACCTCACATGAATTTTATTTACAATGGTAAAATTCAAACAGTGCCACTATGGCGATGTCAACAAATAATGTGATTTAAAATAACGTTATGAGAATTTGATATTTAGTTAGTACTTAAGACTTAATCTATTTAAAGGAACATTTGCCAAACTACCAAACACAGTGTTGGATTTTATGTTTAAAAAAAAATTCAATATATAATTAAAAAAAAATATGAAGGTATCTTCTCATCTAATGACAAGTAATTAAAGTTACAAACTAAAAAAAAACAAAGGAAATGTTATAAATTATGCATAAAAATTCACTGAGCCTACCGCACAGTATTTTACTTTTGCAGAAATGGATTAGTTAATTCAGATATTAAGGCAAAAAGTCTGCAAGAAAAATCAGTATTATAATGACAAGATCTACTAGATATTAAGCGAAACAAAATTTAGCTACATCTGCGAGTACCCTTAAAATAACTACTACGTAGGGACACTCGGTATATAACGAGGCAAATTTACAGTTCAACAAAAGAAAATAAATTTAAATAATAAATGTGACCGCACTTGATCTAGGTGGTACGATAGGTATCGTAAGATCACTCAAAAGTTTCAAATCACGAGCAAAAATAATTAGTTAATAAAGGAAAAATCCAGTGTCCCTGGCGCTAAATTTCCAACATATTAATCGGACACATATCGAAAAATCTTTGTACTTAGCTGGTTCAAGATGGTGGGCACGCCGACTGTAGACAAAATGGAGGACGTCTACCACGAGGACGATGAAAAATCCTCTCAGGAGTCAAGATGGACCGGTAGGCACATCTTCCACATCCAATAGAGCGGTTAATAACGGCATTAATACCCAGGCATCACGAACTAAAGACTTAGGCCCAATTTAACATCAAGACCGGTATTGTAAGTGGCCCTGTACTACAACATGGCCGGTACTACAACCTATATTAAATTCAAGACGAAGAAAAGCAGAGTTAGAACTCCGTAAAATAACAAAAATTAACCCACTTACCCCTTAGTTAATGGGGATGTCGGAATCGGCTCCAAAAGTCGCTCAGAAGCACAAGTTAAACTTTATAGCCCTCCAGGAGGGTTGTATGTCGATATAAAAACGATAAAACGATAAATCGCACGAAATTCACCTATTCTTGGGTAACGATAAATTCTGCTCATTCATATAAGCCGCACACATATGCGATAATATCCACTCCGGACATAGTAACGTATACTAAACAGAAAATGAGCAGTCTTAAGCAACTGATCTTAACAAAGACTGACTTAGATGTGTCAATACCGCGACCTCCCTCTCATCCCATGCGCCTCACGACGCGCATCGGTTAAAAAGGCAAAGCAACTCGGGAATACTTCATATTAACAAGCGGGAGAATTGAAATATATGTAACGTACACAAGACTAAATTTGACAATAAAAGGCGATAACGCCATGACTTAAATAATGAGACATATATTCTTACGAGAATTATATGTATACTAAAATGAATTTTAGAACGTAACAAGGCTTAAACAGCCACAAATGAATATGCAGAATTGGATGTTCTGTTACTTTTCTTAAATCTTTTGTAACACTTTAAATTAAAAAAATAAACAATTTGTCTCTTTTTTATACCCCATATATTATATATACTGGTATTAACATACATCCATTACACTGTTATTGTTTGTATTGTATATGTATTGCAATATTACTTGGCAAAAATAAAATTTTCTAAATCATTTTGTCTTCCATATCTTTTATAAGTTAACTTGTATTAAATATAACAATATACTCTTTAGACGACATGAAATATGTATATGTATCTTTATTGTAGCTTGGAATAAGCCAATACCTACTTCAAATTATAATAATTATTCTGATTTGATAAATGTAAAGTAAATTTTAACTGCGACACTGAGTTCCAAATAATTCTCTAAAATAAGAAAGTTTATGAAGTGACAAATTTATTGCATTAATTTGACATACTTTTATTCGAATTATACTATATAGGAGCAGTATTCATATTGAGGTAGTTTTAAAAAATTACATTAATACTTCTTTAAATAATAATTTGCTTTCCTAATATCAATTTAATTCATTAGAAATATTGTAGTTTTATGTAAAAACATAATTTTTACAATTATGAAGCTTTTAAAAAATCATCCCTAATACCTCTGCCCTCTTAATCACCTACGCCACTGGCACTTTTTGTTCGCGCAGCTTTGTGATGACGTATGTGATATTCTCTAAATGTTTTCACTCTACGTGTATCGCTTTTCTCTGTGTATGTGCGTGTGCTTGATAAGGTATGTTTTTATTCTATTAATTAATTAACATAGTAATAGATTCCCATTCTTTATAATTTAACAACGGCTTAACACTATGGGTATGATGAAAATATAATTTGCAATAAGAATCAGTTTATTGTATTGCTTTTCGGTTGTTTATAACACAACGACGTTTTATAATTAATGCAAAATCCTTTTTTATAGTAATAAATTCCTATTCTTTGTAAATTTAAAACCGCTTCATCACAACTTTGCATATAACGAAAATATCATTCGCAATAAAAAATCAGTTTATTGTTAATATTATTAAGAAAGAAGTCATTTTATTTGAAGTTTTATGTAATATATGTAGTATAGATCTAACCAAAAGATGTTTTCAACGGAAAATATTTGGCGTTTATTTCAAATAAATCCTGTCATGAATTTTAATGTAAATCATATTAGAATTCATCGCAGGTTGTATAGTTGTATACACACGGCAAAAAGTTTGTCAACTTTAGTAAATTCAACACAATAGCTAGGAGCGTTTAAATTTTGGAATATTATTTAAAATCAAGATTTTTTTGTAGGCCATATATCAAATACTTTTTAATAGTTCAGCCAGCCCTCTAAAGGGTAATTTCTCTGCATTTTAAAAACTACATATGTTAAAACGTCCGATTAAAATTTATCCCAGCTTGTATAGTCATGGCAAAAAAGTTTTGTCAGCTGTAAATTCTAACACGAAATAAAGAGAAATTATATTGAAATTTTTATAATACCCCAAGTCTGAGTATACTTTAACTGTTTGGTTAAAGAAAATACATGTGACATATAGAAGTAAATATATTTCTAATATTCTTTTATGATTTATCGCATGATAACACGGTTGTGTCAACATTACAAAGAAATCTTTTTGGTTTCCCTGTTTTATTAGTATGGTAATTTCTCTCTCTTTTAAAAACTACATATGTTAAAGCGTCCGGGTAAGTGTGATATTGCTATTATTTTACGTTTTAAACTATTTTCCTTTAAATATATTGTCTTCAAAAGATTCTTTGTGTAATTTATTGTTTGCTTATTTATTGCTTTATTATGTTAGATGTATTTTATTTTTGATGAAATTTAATATATCTCCCAAGCGTGAACAAAAATATTATAATCTCTCTTTATGGTTTATTAAAATTTAGTGGGAAATATAGCTGGTCTTAAGACCTCGACAAAACTTTTACAGCATAGTTACACAACACAATTTTGACTATAACGCTAATTTAACAAAAATAACGCCTAAGTGTGAGTTTCTTGCTTTTCAGTTGTTATAACACAATGGTGTTTATCCCCCCTGCCAAAATAAACACACTCTATTTGACAATACATACTGAAGAGGAGCTGGCCAACGTAAGTAACGGAAGTTATTACAACACCCGCCCATCTGGAGCTTTGGACGAAGTTTTCACTAAGCAAGACCTCCTTACCCAGATTTACTTAGATATAATTTTACTTAAGGACTCTTTGAAGCATATATTTGTGTTTTGTTATTTTGTTCAATAATATCCGAATGTACTGTAACATTCAAATCTGTTTTAAAAAGCCAATTAATTTTTGTTTGTGTTTTCATTCTGTTGAAGTTTAAAGAAATGGACAATGTTGATCAACAGTCACTCTCATCTGGTTCAATCGAACACGATTGGCAGTCAATCTCTACATTAGAAGAATCATCTATTCAGAGCGATGTGGGGTACTATAGCAACATTTCAAGTGCATGTACAGTAGATATTTATGAAAGAGGCGATGGGAGATTCCACATATTGGACGAAAGAAATGAAAGAATGTGTCTAATTAATACAGGGTTTAAAAATATACGAGATCGAGCCAATATTTTATGCACCATGTGTTACTACAATAACTGGCGATACGAATTTAGCCGCGTACGTGTCTTTTCGCATTTCATATGCAATTATTATGTTGAGATAGGCAAGTTTTACGAATAATAAGAGATAAAAAATCATTAATTGAGCTTATTTTACAGAATCTACAATAAAGGAATGTAGTAATTGCAAATTGCAAATCACCATTGTGTTTCCCCCAGGCTTTTGTCCAATATGTTACGTCTATTAGAGAAAATGAAATAGCAGTATATATATAAATTCTATTCTAAAAATATTATCAGTTTATACAGAAATGGAGGGAGAGATAAATTGTATATAATAGAAGCTGCGTATAAACTCGCTTATCAATACTATACTAGTTCCACATATAACAATGTCTCTTGATCAGTTAAACGCAATTGGTGAACTTTCCAATTTCAAACCGTCAAAGAAAATATGTGAACTCGAGAAAGAAAAACTGTATAAGATAATCGACATAAGAATATTAAAAACAAAATTTGGCAAGTCTGTGTTGTGTGAATTGGAAGATGTTAGCGTATGGTTACCAAGACGTTATTTAAACTTCTTTGAGGGAGCCAATCTTCAAGAGTATAGTCAAGGGAAGCATTACTTAACCTACATCGGTCAAAAAAAAGTCGGCGCAAATACTACGCCAATAATTAAGTTTGAGAAAAAAGAATAATCAGTTTTAATTCGGTAAGTTGAAAATATAGAGAGAAAGATCAGGTAAATCCGCAATATTTTTCTCTTTCTTGTATATTATGTATCTGCAATAAATTCCTTTTTTTGTGTATAGGTAATCAAGTGTAGTGTGGAGATAATGGATCTACTTGAATGCGTACAAGACCTCTTTGCCATCAGTCAATCAAAAATAGAATTTGAAGAGTTGCAGCAACTAAATTTAGACAGTATAAGGCTATTACGGGACAAAATTTTTAACACCCAAGAATGTACGATTGGGGAACGAAGACAGTTAGAATCAATCCTATCTATACTAATATCATATAATGTACGAGTTGAAAATCGGTTAAGGGACTTCATTACGAAGGCGCTGGTCTCCATGATGACGGCACTATACCAGACTTATAATGGCAAGAGGTAAAAAATATATATAAGATGTTAAAATAGATAAAATAATATAATTTTAATTTAATAGGGAACGTCCGCATTTCAAAGTCGAATTAAAACCGGAATTATCACAAATCTTCATCATAAAGATCCTAAAGTATTCCTTGAAAACGCTTTTCCTCTCATTCATTCAAAACTGCAGTCACAACTCGCTCAATTAAAATTAATAAAGGTAAATTTCTCTTTATGCGCAAAATTTAATAAGGTAGATAACAACCCAGACTCTGAGAAAACAGACTGTAAATACTTCAATACAGCAAATTTTATAGTTTCAAAATCAACTGAAATTAGAGATATTTACGATAATGTCATCGAAAAAGTACTACATGACATAGAGGAAATGCAATTTAAAGGTTCGGGGTGGTCACTTCAGGAAATCATAAATTTAACTATTAATATAAATAAATATCAACCTATTGAGGGTAATGCTTATATTCCTCTACCAACAAATATTCAGAGACGAAAGGCAGTACTAAATATTATGAGTAACGATCGACGTTGCTTCATTTATGCTGTTTTAGCAGCCATTTACAAAATATATTCCACCAACGTGAACGATTACCCACAAAATTACCATGAAATATTTAATTTAAAAGGCATACAATTTCCAGTCGCGTTAACTAGTATTAAGAAATTTGAAAAACAAAATTGTAGAGTATCAATCAATCTGTATGGTTTATATAAAAAAAATAAAGTTTCAGGTCCTTTATACTATACTAATTCTGTAAGGGACAATCACATAAATTTATTATATTTAACTAAATCGGGAAATCGTACGCACTATTGTTGGATTTACGATTTAAGTAAGCTGTGCTCTCCAGACATATCAGTACATCATAAATCGTATATTTGCGATCGATGTTTAATCCATTTCTACTGTGAAAACAAGTTTTCTTTGCACATGCAAGATTGCAAAAATCATCAACCGGTTAAGATAGAATTACCAAAGGACAACGAGAATATACTTAAATTCAAGGAACTTCAAAAACAGTTCAAATCACCAATGGTCATTTATGCCGATTTTGAATGTTTAACTAAACAGATTCATACTAGTCAACCAAATCCGAACACATCCTATACGAATAATTACCAAGAACATCAAGCATTTAGTGTAGCGTATCAAGTAGTATCTTCCACACACCCCGAATTATCACACTTTGAACTCTATCGGGGACATGACCCTGCAAAATGGTTTGTATCTCAATTAAAAAAGGAGGCTATTGTATATGCAGAATATCTAAGTCTTAATTACCCAATGATTGAGTTAACCCCTGAACAATTAGATTATCACAATAATACATCGTCATGTTCTATCTGTTCTCAAACCTTTGATGAAAACGTGGTGAAAGTTATGGATCACGATCATTCAAACGGTTTGTTTCGAGCCACCCTCTGTTCTACATGTAATTTGAATTACAAACCTAGTAATGTAATTCAAGTGTACTTTCACTCATTGTCAGGATTTGACGCACACATTGTTTTGAAAGAATTGAATTTTGATGAAGGTCCTATAGAACTACTTCCAATAACTATAGAACGATATATATCATTTAGTAAAGAAATTAGAGTGAACAATAAAGCAATCAAATTAAGATTTTTATATAGTTACAGATTCTTACCAGAGTCCCTTGAAAATCTGGCAAAGTCTTTAAATGAAAGTGAGTGTTTCTTTTTAAAGAAATCATTTCCTTACAAGTATTCTCATCTTATCAGGAAGGGTGTATTCCCATAAGATTACGCAAACGATTTTTCTAGATTGGAGGAAACTCAGTTACCCAATAGGAGTCAATTTTATAATGCACTAAATAATTCAGACATATCCGATGAAGATTACAATTATGCCCAGTTTATATGGAATGAATTCAATATAAATAATTTAGGCGAATATTCCGATTTATACTTGAAAACAGATGTTCTCTTACTAACTGATATATTCGAAAAATATCGTAAGCTCTGTCTACATACATATGGCCTTGATCCTGCTAACTACTATACATGCTCAGGTTTTTCATTCAGTGCAATGCTGAAAGTTACTAAAGCCGAAATAGAACTCTTGACCGATATTGACATGATTCTGTTCTGTGAGAAGGCAGTAAGGGGCGGATTGGTTCAAATATCAAAGAGATATGCTAAAGCTAATAATAAATATCTTCCTGACTATGATTCTACCAAACTCGACTCTTTCATCGCTTATTCCGATATAAACAACATGTACGGTTTAGCTCTGTCAAAACCTTTACCTTGTGCACAATTTCACTGGGATGCCGATCTCGAAAGTGTTAGAAATTTCATTTTGACACGATTAAATTTACCCAATTACTTTGAATTAGATGAATATGGTTATATATTAGAAGTTACAGTGTTGTATCCTGAGAATTTACATGTAACACATAAAGATCTCCCCTTATTACCACATCATTTCACAGCTCCAAATTCAAAACAGCAAAAGTTAATGGCTACTTTGCACGATAAGGAGAAATATGTTCTTCACTATACAAGCTTGATACAGGCATTGGAACTTGGTTTGATATTAGATAAAATACATAGAGCTTTAAAATTTAGACAATCGCCCTGGTTGAAACCGTACATTGACTTAAATAATAATCTCCGCGCCGCCGCCACAGAACCCTTTGAAAAGAATCTATATAAATTAAAAAACAATGTAATATTTGGCAAGTGCTTGGAAAATATTAGGAACCATAAGTAGTATAGCAAGCGGGATCCTGTGACACTTTGGCCTTGAAACTGATTCCACCTGTATATAGCAAGCGGGCTAGTGCTTTGACCTTGATACTGTAACAGCTCGGTGCCTCATTTGGGTGAAGCTAGCGGTCAGAGGTCACACACGCGCACAACAAGATAAGCCGCTGACGCAATTTGCTTGGCCTCGCCTGGCCTCCACAAGACAAGACAAGATAAGACAAGTTTATGCCTGCAGATAATATTTTTAAAATGTATGTAAAATAATGCGCAATTGTCAATGGTTTTTACCTGTGTGTGCGCTAATTATTTTTTACTTGTACTTACGTTTCTATGCACACCTGTAATTTACCTTACGTTTTATGCACACACATAGGTGGCGGTAAATTAAAAAATGAAATTTAAGAATGAACGAGCACACCTGTTTTATGCACACAAATAGATGGTGGTAAAATTCAAAATGAAATTTAGGAATTAAAGAAAGAAAAAAGAAAAACGGTTAGGTGGAGATTTGAACTTATCCTAATGAAGTGTGCATTTTATACTAACTAAATTTACCACCAGGCCGTTTTCTTTTTCAGATCTTAAATGTTTTTACTGTACCTTGTAACTTTTATTTTGCTTTGATATGCACTTCTTTAGGCTAGCCAATTATAAATATAATGTCTTTAATGCACAGAAATATAGTTTTACACAGTTATAAATATAAAGTAATAGGTTAAGGGTTTAATAAAAAATAAATAATAAATATTGTGTTTTATTATTTTATAAACCAGTGATATAACAAATATACATTTTCTTTTGAACATTCTAAATTATTGTTCTTATGAAAATTACAATGTTGACTCCATTCATTTTGCCTTAAAGTATTTAGATTTGGACAAGTAAATCTCTCCATATCGATAATTGTATTGGATAGTAAATTTTCCAAAACGTTTTTCTTATTCAATCCATTTACCATTAGGATTGCATCACCAACGATACTCCGAATGTAATTTTCTATACGATTCAACGATATTGATTGTTGTTCGTCCATATCATCCCAATGTAATCCATGTATATTATCACACAACCATTCCATGTGTTTTTTAATTGTTGGACAAAACCATGACAACTTGTTGGGCATTCGAACAAAAATATGGTTAACGTGGTGTGTAGTTAAATTGTAAATTGCGATTTCTCTAATAAAAAATTCACTATTTTTATACTGATATCCCAGAATATCTATTATAAACATTTTTTCTTTTTTAGAATAATTTTACAACACTTGTTAATGGGTTATATTTAACAATCCGAACGTGTAAAATCAGACAAAATGCTGTAGTCTTTTCTGGCACGTTTACTGAAGTTTCGAACTCTAATCGAATATCAACTGCTCCGTTCTTTACCACCTCACTTTGATGACTGCAGTCTATAATAACGATCGGTGCTAAATGTTCATAATTTATAGGTGATAGACACGGTTCCACATCATTTTTATAGTAATATGAACGTTGAAATTGCGTATACATTTCATACAGAATTGCCCATTGTTTCTTATTGAAGTTTGCATTGATATTATCATATGGATATACTTCTGAATTTAAATATAATTTTATGTTTGTTAAATTGCAATGATCAAAATTACTCATATCTCTACCAACAGAATTTTTTCTATCTGATTGGAAAGCAAAAATAATAAATCTAGGTTTCTCCAAGTGACTAGTCGTTTTAACTGCCCACGTATGTTTTGTATTTAGTTGCACGGAAGGAAGTTCCTGCAGTTCCCAACTTCTAAATGCCACATCTAAATCTCTATTATTATCTATGTATTTTAATAAACGCAATTTTTCAACATCTGACACCGCAAGATGTGGAACTTTCCACGATATTTTACTAATTTTAACTTTCGGTTTATCAGTTGCGGTAACGGGATTATTTATGCATGCGTTTATATCCGAATTACTTCTAATTAATACAAGTTCTTGACGAATATTCAAAAGAACCTTCTGGAAGTCCTCAAAGTATCCTAGAACTGTAGATAATGGAATGCAGACGTTAAAATATCCATCATTATTTGTTAATGTCGGATGTGACAAATGTGACCATCCCGCATTTTGCAAACGTGTGCATTGATTAGGCGTGTACGAAGCAAAACCTTTTAATGTGCTTGCTATGCCTGGGTTTTTAATGCGGTCAATTACTATTCCACCCAATTCATAGCGAATTTCATCAAATAAAAATGTCACATTCTAAAGTTACTAAACCATGGGAAGTGCTCAGTATCGACATTGTTGGTCCTCTTCCGAGGTCCAAGCGAGGTTTTAATTACATTTTAGTGGTCTCTGACATCTTCGGTAAGTTTGTTCTGACTTTTCCGTTACGTAAAGCTTCTTCCAAGACTATTATCCGACATCTCGAAGAAGATGTGTTTCTGATTTTTGGCGTACCTCGTTCTGTAATTACCGATAATGGCGTGCAGTTTCGCTCTAACGACTACCGCTCTATGTTAAAAGAATATAAAGTACGTCCATGCTATACTGCGAATTACCATCCTCAAGCGAATCCCGTGGAACGCGTGAATAGGGTTATCAAAACCATGTTGATCTCGTATGTCTCTGACAATCATCGTGAATGGGACGTCTATCTTCCCAAAGTCACTTGCGCTTTGCGCACCGCTAGACACGAAGTCACCGGACATACTCCCTATTTCATTAACTTCGGTCGTGAGATGAATCTCACTGGAGAAAGAATTTCCGATGCTCCTATCTCTGAAGGAACTCCACTTGTCGAGGTCCGCGATCCGGAAAAACTAATAGAACGTTCCGAAGGATTTTCTAAACTTTATCGTGACATCAAATCCCGCTTGCAGAAAGCATACGAGCGTGCTAAGGCGCGCTACGACACTCGTCATAGACGGGAAGAATTTTTGGTAAACCAGTTGGTTTGGCGTAAAAATTTCGTTCTTTCAGATGCCGCCAAGTTCTATACCGCCAAATTGGCTGACAAATATGTCGGGCCCTTCCAAATTAGTAAACGTATCTCAACTGACATTTATGAACTCAAAACTTGCGAAGGTAAATTGCTGCCCGGAGCGTGGCATGCAAATTTATTGAAACCTCAGCCGAGTGATGATTAAGATCTACCTTCTCACGTGATCAACTGCCTAAATTATCGCTTATCTCGATTTTGTCTTTTCGTTATTTGTACCTACCGTTACCTTTTTGGCCTGTAGAGAGTGCCTTGGCTTGCAGCCGTAACACCAGAATTTCTCTACCGTGTACCTCGCGTGATGTAAGAGGCATCTAAAGGGGCATTTATGGCCTGTAGCGAGGGCTGGAAGAATTCTCCTACCGTGAACCTGCGTGAAGTAAAAGGCTTCTAAAGGGATCCTGACTTCTATTGTTCCTCTACCACCTCGGGACAAACAATTACCTTTTATCGCTCTCTCGATAGTGTGATTACCGGCCCCATTGCACAGCTTGGACCTGTGACTCCGTCTATGCATTTATCTTCCCGTATCTCTGTCGCTACCGTGTGTTTCGGATCTACCGTGTCTTTGCTCACCTTCGTAGACATACCTTCGTGCAGCCTGTCACCCTCGATCTCTTCGAACCCCGGTTCCCGGCGGCTCCACGTCTACTATGGGCAAAAGTTCTTTTACTTCTTCTATCGCCTACTGTCCTACTTCATCGTTTCGGTTCCTAGAGCCTTACCGTCCCCGCCGGCTTGAAATGCCGCTCGACCTCCCCAGTCTGAGGGTTTTGCCCCTGGCAGTATTCTCCCCCCAGTTCCCCTGAGCCTGGCCCCGTTACGCTCCTTCCCGGTCGGGCTCACTATAACTGTCCGTGTCTTCGCATATATGGAGTGACAACCTTGCTAGGGGAGTCCTCACTGCATCCCGTTTACCTTATCTGACATGACTACCTTTTAAGCTAACTAATGTTGGTTATTGCTTAATTACCGGATTTGACTTATCTTATTTGAGAAGGTATAAAGAGTGATGGTCCCTTTATGTGTGATACTCCTCAGCCTTCCAAGGGTCGTGTCCTGGCGACCTTTTTGCTTTTCTTACTGTCAAAATGTTACCTCCAGGAATTGATTATGACTTCTGCCTTATGGTTTAACGTTCGCCTTCAGCGTTTCGGTCGGGACAACGCCGGTCCAGACTTTAAACTTTTGCTCCCTATTATCTATTTTTGTTTGGCGATCTTCTCTCGTTTTGTTGTTTCCGGATGTTATGGTTGTCGAAACGGCATATCCGTACCTCTGAGCAGTTGCACCATTCTGAGCTTTATCCTACCTTTAACTACCTCCTCCTTATTCCGCTTTGTATCCTGTACCTGTAGTAATAAACCCGTTTTTAGTTGACCTTTTATTTTTGTTTGTTTTGAGATACCGAGGGCCTTTCCCAAGGGTCTCTTTTACCGTCGCGTGTCTGCAGAGTGTCGTCTCGGGGGTTGCCTTTCCCGCATCTTGGCCTATTGGTAGTGCCTACTCCTTATTCCTGTGCCTTCGACCGTCGTAAGGATCACCGCCGGCCGGGCACACCGATATCTAACCCGTCTATACCTTTTTCCCTCTTGATGCTACCAATGGTGCTGGGCTGTCGGTTGGACAGGTCTCGGGGCGCGTCTGTGCAGAATCTCGACACCCTTTGTTTTTTTGTTGTTACTTTCCCGTACCGGCCGAATGCCGAAGGGCCACGTGGTGGTTTTGGCCAAGCTATTTGGTGTTGCTGTGACTGGGTGTGGCTGTGTGCGTTTGTGTAGTAGACAACGTCCGCTTTAAAACTCTCGCTTACCCTTTTCACTACCTTTATTCCGTCAGCCTATGTTCTCGGTGCAAGAAATTGCTCTGCGATCAATTTCTTTTCGCTGGAAAGGGGGGAATTTGTTACGCTGTAAAATTTACTTTTGTATTTAGTTCTCGAAAGATTATGTGTCTTTGTCTAAGTACGTAGATTTTGTATAAGCTCGAGACTTTTTGGTCGAACCTTGTACATCGTTTGTTTCACCGGTTGAAAAGACCGTCTGCCGTATATCTGCGTGTGTGCTTAACCTACTATTGAGCTCTCAGAGCCCTAAATCACGTACCGAGAAATTGATAGATATGCAATGTGTAATATCGAGCAAATACACTCTATTTATGTAAAAAACCTCTGTATCTTTGTAACTAATTCTAATTATCTTATCTCTAGCTTATTTTACCCTACCTGTAGATGCGAATAATCTGCATTTGCAGTTACTTTTTACGCCTTGTGTCAGTTTTATCAATATCTACTTATTTATTACTTCCGATCTCTACGTAGTGCATTTATTTGTGTCTTTAAATCCTTGACACACATCAGACAGCCACGTTGTATTAACTGTCGCCTGTGTTTATGTGTATTCCTAGACATAGACCCTCTAGCACGTCTGAATAAAATTTTCCTTCGTATTTATGTCACTAAAAATGTAAGAAGTATTAAATAAGGAAGTGCTTGGAATAGTGGGCATACTATTAATTGTGTTGCCGATCGCTTGTTCCCCTGTCATCATTATTCTAAGTGTTAGCAACTTCTGTTAACTCTCCCTTGGAACTGCTGTCGGGTTAGGGGCCGTTGATACGCTGAAATGTGTGTTATGGTCGGTCTTTTTCTTTTAAACCGCCGTTGTAGCGTGATTTAAGATCTTGGATATTTCATTAGTTACCTGCAGAAACCTTGTTCTTCCGTATTATAAATTGTATCTACGTTGGAGGTTTGTTTTGTTTATTTCTGTCAAACTCTTGGTTATGTTGCTCAGGTGACTGTCCGCGTCACGTTTGCCAACCGTTTAGCATGTGAACTCCGTCTCGAACTGCCGACTTTTGCTTTCTACGTACATTTGTAGGAGTGTTTCGCTTATTTTCTTTTCGTCTAAGTTATGTGTAGGGTCGCGTTTAATTATGTATAAGTCACGATGTCGACTCCCTTTATTGTCAATTTAGTTGTGTGCCTGTTATGTTTATTTGAAATCTCCCGCCTTTCGTTCAGTGATATTTCCGGGCTTGTACTTTGCGTCTAGCTGACGCGCATTAGATATGGGAGAAGATTCCCGGTTTTGACTTCACTTTATAGTCATATCTTGTGTAAGAACATGGTGTGCAAATTGCTTATCTCCCTTAGTAATTTGATTACATTATCTATGTAGATATTTTCGCGAATGCGGCTTTAATTGGAGTAAGCAGAAATTACCGTTACCTTAATTTTGGTTATTTATCGTGAATTTCTACCGTTATACCGTTACCTAAAAATTCACGTATGGCCACGTGCTGGTTTTTTTTTTAATTTAAATTTTGCACCCTGGAGTGACTTGTGAGTCGTTTATCGCGGAATCTCCATTTTTTTTTACATTGGGGATTCTTTTGACGGGCACAAAAGCCCACAGTAGCCATATTTCTGGTTTTATCGCCCCGCATTATCATCGAAGAGCGCGGTGGTTTCTATCGTTGCTGCAGTAGTTGCACCTCTACGACTATCCTGACTGTTGAAGTGGAATTTTCCAACGAGGGGGTCTCCGCCATTTTGGGTTCCCGCTGCGGCCTTCCGACGTCCATTTTGTCAGATAAGTACAACTAATGTTGTAATTTACATCATAATTTACGACTGATTTTCGACGACTTTACGCCAGAGTGCTGGACTTTATCTTACCTAAATTTGACCTAAGAATTTTTGAGTGGCTAAAATAACTAATGCACCACATAGTTTACTGCCAGGTCACGTATTAATCCTAATTAAATTACCGTTATTTTCTTGTTATTTTTATGTAATATTCAGTTTAATTAAAATTTTGGTTATGTCATTACCGTAATTTTGTAGCTCTATGTTGAGACGAATATTTAATTAAAAAAACTAATTTTAGTAAATTCATTTCCGTAGCACTATTTCTTTTGGGGAGACGATGTTTAAATTAGTAATTTTTCTAGTATTTTCTTTGCCTTTAGAATAATTGTATGTCTCTTTGATGTGATGAATTTTAATCTAATTTTTGATAATAATTTTTGCACGTTTTTTTTGCCGTAAGTTAGAAAATTTGTCTTTCACGCTGATCATTTAATTTTCCTGAGCTAGTTAAAGTCATTTCTGTAAGAGCAAATTTTGTTCGGGAACCTCAGTGTAAATTTGTACTTTATAAAATTTCCTTTCTAATTTTATCTTTAATTATTTGACATTTGTTAATAAGTAACCTTCATTTAAATTAATCATGTACATGTAATCAAACCCTGTGTTTGGTATTTAACGAATTTTTCACTTTATTAGACTAAGTCTTATGTACTGGTTGATATTAATTTTCTTGCGTACATAATGAATTACATTTTGTATTAACATTGCCGTAGTGGCGTTTTCATGATATTACTTGTATTTATATTCTGTGAGGTAATGAAACGTTTCTGCTACCAACCATCTTCTGCTGAAACGCAGAGATTATGAATTAGTATTAAGACTTGTTTTTTTATTTCATTAATTTTGCCTAACGCTTTGTTTACATGCCATCAAACTGTCTAGTTTTCATTTCATTTTATTTAAATTAAATTCATTCAATGTTTGTTTTTTTTATATTTAAACTGTTCAAACAGCATTGTGACACTTGGAAATTTTATATATATTTAACTTCTTCTTGTTTTTTTTTTTAAAAAAATAATAACTTAATCAACATTTCAATATAATTAAATCTTGCTACTTTTCGAAATACCTTATCTTTTATTTTTACCTCTACATATCTCAAATAATATTGTGACAAGCACGTACATAAGGTTAGGTGCTAACGTTTATACAGGGAGTTCAATAGGAAACCCGCTGGAGGGACACAGCCAGTGGTAGCTCATAGGAGGCGCAGGTAGGTTATCTTTAGGGTAACATAGTGTCCTGGTGCCCGGACAACGTCGCTAGCGTCGTTGCCGACCGACGCTCTACTTTTAGGTGTTCTAGTTATCTGAACCGTCACGCCGTCTGCGACTGAGTTAGCTCGGCCCTGCGTTATCCAGATTTTATCAACCCCTATTGTGATTCTCCGTCATCTTTTCCTTAATTTAGTCAGTTATCTTACTGCGACGTAGTTCGGGTAGCATGTTTTTTATATTTCCCTTTTATACATCATTTCATCATCTCATTATACCTACCTACCTAAATTTAAAGAAAGAATTAACTAGCAAAAAACCTATTTTAGATTAGGTACGCGGTTAATCTAATCACTTTCAGCGCCTGCTCAAGTCCACGAGTAGACCCACTTGAAGACAACTAGGCGGTGTTGCCAATTTTAACTTCACGGCTTGTAAGTAAATACGGCTGTGTGCCCGTTCAAGGATGAACAACCCACCTTCTCCGTAAATGAGTTCAACGCCGTTTTGCCCGTCAAATTTTGTTTTGGGGTATTAGATGATTACAAGCAGATAGTAATGAATGTCAGTCAGGAATTGATACTGAATCGTAGTAAAACTGACGATAATTGTTATAAAAACAATTTGGCGGATAGTACGAAGAAGGCAACCATAGAAATTGAAAAGATTGAGTGGTATGTGCCACACATTACTGTAAACGATAAGACTCGCCTGAAACTGCTACAGGCTCTGCGAGAAAACAAATCGATATACATACCATTCAGAAAGTGGGATTTGCACGAACTACCACCATTGCGCACTACGAAAAATGATATATGGCCCATCAAAACCTGTACAAACTTGGAGAAACCTCGTTATGTTATTGTGGGATTTCAACTTAAGAAGAAGGATAATCCCCAAGCGGATCCCTCCGACTTTGACCATTCTGCAATTACTAATCTAAAATTATATTTAAACTTTGAGAACTATCCTTACACCGCTATGAACTTAAATATGGGACTCAAACGATATGCTATTGCATATCACGCGTGTTCAAATTTCCAATCTAGCTATTACCGTCGTCAAAACCAACCACTTTTGGATTATAACCAGTTTCATGACCATGCTCTTTATGAACATTTCTTCAACTCAATATGAACATTTCTATCAACAAAGCCAAATGTATGACAATCACGAAAGATCCGCTCAGATGCAAGCTAGTGGTGGAGGATAATCCCATAGAACACGTGATGCAATTCAGATATCTGGGCATAGACATATCAAGTACCCACGACCTAGTTAAAGACTTAAGGAGCTAAATTAACAAAGCATCCGCACTATCAGGATACCTACGAGATATAGTCTGGTCAAACCCGTACATGCGAAAAGAGCAAAATCAGAATCTACAAGACTTGCATCAGACCAATTATGACGTACGGTATAGAAGTCCGCGAAGACTCCAACAAGACGAAACACATGCTAAGGGTCGCCGAAATGAAAACACTGAGAACAATAGTGGATAAGACAAGAAGAGACAGGGTGAGAAACTCGGATATCAGGGAACAATGCGAGATACAGGATATTGTGAGATGGGGAAGACAACGTAAGAGGCAGTGGTACAGCCATGTAAGACGGATGGACGAGAATAGACTCCCGAAGATAGTCCTAGAGAACAACCCGCCCGGCTACAGACCTATCGGAAGGCCACCTAAGAGATGGAGAGATAGCTGGCTATCTACCTCTCAGGAAAAGACGCAGGGGCAACTTCAGAATTAACAGATCGACAGATCTCTAAGTAGTAGAAGCAGAAGGAGGAGAAGAGCTCTTTATTTAATCGACTGCTCCAAGCAAAATGAATTACTGATTTCCTCAAGCGTCGATATCAAACTGGAAATTGAATGTCAAGAACAATTTAAACCAGATACCGCAGAGTATTGCCTCATTTTACACGATAATTTGGTGGAATATCAACCTCTTACGGGAACAGTGAAGAAAATAATTTCATGATAGATAATTTTGATGATACGTCAGTGCATGATTGGTGTGAGTGTAGAATATCTACAGAGGATAGCGATCGAGTTCAACATAGGATTGAGAATATTGAGACTAACTTAAACCCGAATTTATTGCAACGGCATTCATACGTAATTATTTTAATCTACAAGGATTTCAACTGAAAAATGGATTTGTGCTTAAGGAAATGGCAATCAGTGATGGTGTAAAAATCGGGCATTTCACACGTGAAGAATTACGTCAGGTGTTATAGTTAAAGGAAAATCATCATGGTTTATGTTATAACGATGGGTATATATCTTACTCGAAAATAGGGAAGATTTTGAACAGACTTGTTTGCTACAACGATCGTATTTATGTTAAGGGTCATCAGAAAAAAATGTTTTTAAAAAATTATTTACCTAATTCTGTAATAATTAATTTAGAGTGTGATGAAACTAGTATTAAGTTAGATAAGACTAATTCAACTTGCATGTTTCATACTAAGGACTATTGTATTTGCGCATTACATAATGTTAGACTGCTAGAGAATTTTCTCAAAATAGTGTAGTATATTTAATTGTTAGTATATAAAAATTTGTTTAAATTTTGTCTAAAGTAACTAATCTTTTGTTTCCTTACATCCTTTTTAATCGCTTTTGGAACACAGTGTATATTAATATTGTAAACGTTATGAGGCTGTATATATATTAAAATTTTAATCTTACCTGGTCATCTTGATTCCGTCATCTTAGATTTTGACTCGCCATCTTGATTCCTAACTTTTGAAACATCCTGTATGGTTGATACGTCACGGAGTACCATGCTGTATATGTATTAAATTCAAAAACTTTTATTTTTGGCGGCCATATTGGTTCCTAACTTTTGAAACACCCTGTATGGTTGATACGTCACGGAGTACCATCATGCTGTATATGTATGTATTCGAGCGCCGCCACCAGCGCCCTCTGTCAAACCACGGTGACCGCGTTCGGAACTACAAAAGTGGAGGGGGTAAAAAGCAACAATTTTGGACACGTGACCTCCGGTGGAGTGTGTGATCTAGTACTCTCGAATTCTACCTACTGGAAGAGATGATGAAATTACGGCAGCGGTACTACAAACAGTTAATAATAATCCACATACATCATTACGACAATTAAAAGAACAGCATGATCTATCTGTAACCTCTTGCCGTATGATTCTAAAAGAAAATAAATACTTTTCGATGTTCTGCTTTTCATTTACCTAAATATGAAGTTTGTATTCACGTTTCCCGCTAAAGAAAATGCCTTAGTTTTAGGTTTGAATATAATATAGTCATTCCAAAACGGATTTCTAGCAAATCCTTGTAAAACATCTAAAATATTATCTCATATTGACCATAATTTCATGAATTTCCTTTATTTTTGAATTATAAAATTTACCCGACCTAAAACTGAATTAATTGAAAACTGTTTTTCATCCCCGATCAAACGAAACCGTTTAAAAATTACTTTTTATAGGCGTTAATGGATAAGTTTTATCAAGATGAAGGCGGAGGAACAACTTCATTAACCGATACGCCTCTAGTACCTGCAGCCGTACCAAGAACGAGCCTCACTTACGAAGAAGTACTTGTCAAAATTTAAGAAACTAATATTAACAGCCAGAAAACAGGAGGCATCATCTAATGAAATGCCACACTCGTTGAACAGTGAAAATATACCAATAACAAGAACTCCTAGATTTCCCAATAAACATATCATACCGCCTGCTAATATTACTGTCAATAAGGAATTAGGAATTGGTGAATTTGGAGTTGTACAACAGGGTGTCTGGTGCAATGAAGGTGAACGAATTCAGGTTGCTATAAAGTGCTTGTCTCGAGAGAGAATGCAAACCAACACAATTGAATTTCTCAAAGAAGCGGAAATCATGCATTCTATAGACCACGAGCATATAGTGCGTCTTTTCGGTGTTGTTTTAAATACCGGTAGTCTAATGTTGGTAACAGAGCTGGCTCCGTTACGTTCTCTTTTAGAGTGTTTGAAGGAACCCTCGTTGAGATCGAGCTTCCCAGTGCTTACGTTGTGCGATTTTGCGGTGCAAATATGTGATGGAATGCAATACCTAGAGGCTAAGCGACTAATACACAGATTTGGCAGCTAGAAACATTCTCGTATTCTCGAAAAATAAGGTAAAAATCTCAGACTTCGGCTGAGGTCGTGCCTTAGGCCAAGGCAAGGACTACTATCAGACGAACTTTAACGTAAATTTAAAACTGCCTATAGCATGGTGCGCTCCTGAGTGCATAAGTTATTTAAGATTCACGACGGCGAGTGACGTGTGGGCTTTCGGTGTGACGTTGTGGGAAATGTTCTCGTACGGTTTCCAACCGTGGGCGGCGCTGACCGGGCAACAGATCCTCGAGGCGATCGACGAGCCGAACTTTCAGTGGTTAGAACAGCCCGATGCCAGTCCCCTCGATCACTATCAGCTGATGTTGGAATGTTGGAAGCACGAAGCGGTCGCGAGGCCCAGATTTGCCGACATATCCACCAAATTGGTGGACTGCAGGCCCGAGCAAGTGCAGACGAAGACTGCTTCGTGCGAAGGACCTCATCTTCTGCCGTTTAGAGTTGGAGATGTCATCACTGTACTAGATAAAATTTGTAATCGACCCTTATGGAAGGGTGTAACGGCTAGCGGAAGAACCGGATTATTCGACCCGGTCAATGGCGTTGCTTACTTGGGCAGTGATTTACCAACCTCCACATTTTTGCGCACCGATTCGGCTCGGACGTCCGCCAGGCGGAAGCTGAAAAGCGAAATGATCAGTGCTCCACAGGGTGATGTAAAACATACGGGACACGTGGGTTTAGACGGTGCATATTTTGACGATTTGAGCTTTCTCGGAGGTGCTAAAGTAGACTATGGGGGAATTCCGACACAGGTTGTGGCTCCATACAGACAGCACAAAGATCTAGAAGCCGCTCCTCTACTGGAAGGAGATCACATCCCTCTACCGCCTGCTCCATCCTCCACGACGGATCACGAATATCACGAGATAAGCGACGACGAAACAACCAACAGTCCACACATCGACTTGGGCCCGTCTCTGATGGACGAAATGGAGAGCATGTTCAGTTCGTTGTCACACCAGCTACCATCTTCACCGGCGGATCACGAAGGAAGTAACAAGAGCAATGAACTGAGAGAGCGAATGTCAAAACCTAGGAAACAGGCGACTGTAAAACCGATCAGTGCGCATGATCAGAAAACGTTGGAGACTGCTATCGCTCTGGCGAATGAATACAGCACGAGGTCAATGAGTGCACCAATGCCGACGACGCCGATTTCACCGAATAAAAGGAAGTTCAGCTTTCGGTTTCCTTCAGCGACGGCATCAGAAAGACAGTATTTAAGGGACCTGCACATGATCAAACTGAATGCCGATCAAGAGGAATTGGACACGATCTGTTCCAATATCATGGATATTTACGAACTGACGGTAACATTATTGGGTAGTTTAGAAGACGTCATGGAGATGGCGCAAGAACAAATGCCTTACATTGGTAGTTGTTTCGAAGGTATGATTTTTGACTAGTGTTAATTCAGCTTAACATTGACTGTTTTATTAATTCTCACAGAAATAGCGGAAGTTGCTGAATTTGACGTATACAGTCGATACGCAGCAGATGTAACAATGCCGTCTTGTAGGGAAACGTTGAACTCTCTGCTTGCAAAACCTTATGTCAGCAGTGCTCTAACAACAGCTGGACAGGGGATGAAATTGTCGTTACAATACTACTTACTCGCCTTGCTCCTAGCCTCCGATAAGGCATTGTTTCTCTTATTTAGATTATATCAGTACTGAAACATCTACAGTTAGAATTAGGTACTTCCCTCGATAAATTTGCCAGGCTTTTTCGTATGTTAATAATTGTTTTTGTGTTGTGAACAGGACAATATGCTTTATCACAGTCCGTGTCGAGAAAACTTTGCCCCCACCACTAGCTAGAGCTAGGCGACAAGCTGCCTTAGATAGGATACACAAATTGGAGAAGATTATAGAAAATTGGGACAACAAGGATTTAGGACAATGCTGTAATGAGTTTATTAGAGATAAGATTATTTGTTTACAATTAATATTTTACACGCTCGTTTAAGCGGGGGGGGGGGTTACTTGATCGGCGTATGCCACAAAATGTCAATTTTAACGCAAAAAATCGCAAAAATTAAGACGCTTGAAAAAGTTGCCGCTGCATGAACGAAATAACCAATATTTGTTCTAGTGACTCACGATTAAAATTTTGAATTGTGGGGCCCTAGATATTTTTATTCTGAACACGACAATGTATTTACTTTACTTTCAAAATAACCCTGGTTTACAAAAAAAACTTTGAATCCAATGAGAATGATCACAAATTCCGTACTGATAAATGGCAGTTAGGCAACACACAATTCAATGTCTAAGACCAGGGATATGGAAGGTATACCTGATCAACTGTATTAAGCCGAACATAAAATAAACAGATATTGTATTCAACTTCTTTTATTACCTTAGGTACCTTAGGTATACGAATATTTCATTGAGATATCGGCTTTATTTTGTAAATGATATTTGCGAAAATGTATTCGATATTAATTCATAGTCTGGAATAAATATATGTGGTTATTATTATTATGAAATTTTACTTGTTACTTAATTTCTGGCGTTCATATGTACTTACTTCAGATGTTGAAGGTTTTTAATCTTAATAATATGCGTAATGTGGTAGTAAACTAAAATATTACAAAAACAATTCTGTGTTGTAACAGTAACAGTGCCTGTTTTTTTTAATAAAATGTAAATACCTATATATACATGTATTATAATAAGCAGATGTTTTGGATTATTGAACCAATCGGCATTGATTAGCGAAATTAAATTATAAAACATTTTGTCAGAGGTAAGATTCGAACTAACTTTTATCACCCAATAAAGAAAGTCGTATTCATTTTTTCATAAATACATGGGGTTGTTATAGACAAGCAAATTTTAAAATATTTCAGATATTTGTCGGTGTTCATTTATGATTGATTACGTGATAACATTGATGCCTCTACTTTATTAGACTTTTTTTCTGTTCCTTAATATTCTCCTCGTTTTCAAAATGTATTTTATTTTTCAAAAACAATGTTCCGGCTTTATCGTATTTCAGAAATTCAGTTTTCTTCGGCAATAGATATATTATTATTATTAATTATGAAATTGCACGACTTATTATTTCTAACCTTACGTGTTCAAGCTTTTTAATAATATGAACAAGGTTTGTAGAAAACTAAAATCTGAGAAAAACAGCTTTATGTCTTTGTATGATACGAACTTAGAGGTTTGCCGGACTCTTCAAACTAAGTTGCATTGGTTGTAGGCAGTGGCGGCTCGGGGTGGTTCACATAGGGAGTGCATAATTTCAAAATTAAAAGTATAATACAAGAACGCTTACCCAATCTTAATAAGTTTCACCGACATACTGTTCCAGGCAGGTACTGTTTATTGTACAGTTTGTTTTCGAAGCACCCCTACATATATTTTATTTAGCCAATAGTATATTTTATTTAAAATTCTTCTCGAACTGTTTTTTACACAAACTAGTACAAACTCAAGAGCGAGAAAGGTAATACTATTCTGATGTTTTCGAATTTACTATTGTTAAGAAAAAATGAAGTATTAAATTTAAGACCTGTTCAATCATGCTTCGAAGAATCGCCAAATTGAAGACGTAATAAGCAACCACAAACACTCCCGTATCCAAAATTTCACATTCATACGTCAATTTTCAAAAAACTGATCCGCCATTTTGTTTTTTTTTGACATTTTCATTTTGGATTTGTGATCGGCGACCCAAGACACCCCCGTACCTAAAATTTCACATTTATACGTCAATTTTCAAAAAATCTTTCGCCATTTTTTTTGACATTTTGATTATGGATTCGTGATCGGTGACCTAAGACACCCCCGTATCTAAAATTTCACATTCATACGTCAATTTTCAAAAAAATCTTCCGTCATTTTGTTTTTTTTGACATTTTGATTTTGGATTTGTGATCGGCGACCTAAGACACCCCCGTATCTAAAATTTCACATTTATACGTCAATTTTCAAAAAATCTTCCGCCATTTTGTTTTTTTTGACATTTTGATTATGGATTCGTGATCGGTGACCTAAGACACCCCCGTATCTAAAATTTCACATTCATACGACAATTTTCAAAAAAATCTTCCGTCATTTTGTTTTTTTTGACATTTTGATTTTGGATTTGTGATCGGCGACCTAAGACACCCCCGTATCTAAAATTTCACATTCATACGTCAATTTTCAAAAAAATCTTCCGTCATTTTGTTTTTTTTGACATTTTGATTTTGGATTTGTGATCGGCGACCTAAGACACCCCCGTATCTAAAATTTCACATTTATACGTCAATTTTCAAAAAATCTTCCGTCATTTTGTTTTTTTTTGACATTTTGATTATGGATTCGTGATCGGTGACCTAAGACACCCCCATATCTAAAATTTCACATTCATACTGCCGTGATACCTACATTGGTCAGGCATTGTAAAATAAATAAATAATTATGTAATAGAATAAGTAAATAATTTATTAGTAGTAAGTGTAGGTATAGAAAAATGTATCATAAGTTGCATAACCGCAACGGCGTAACATTATAATGTAAGATGTACAAAAATAAAACTGAAATAAAATTTATTTGAAAGGTACAGAAATAAATACCAAAAGTAAAATTCATGTATTCTATATTTGTAGAAACGAGGAGCACAAGATGCAATTTCAATATACAAAGACAGAACCAAATTTTATACATTGTGTGAAAGTCGCATTAAGTGTTTTGAGCAATAAATCACTATTCAAAATGAATAGACGTAAATTTTTAAGAGATTGTTATTTGTTCGACATTTTATGGTCATACTTAATAATATAATAAATACCTGAGACTTAAATCTAAATATAATTTTAAAAGGAATATGTAAAAAAAGGTATATTATTTTATTATTCGAAACAATGTAATAAAGAAAAGCTTCAGTGGCAGGTTTAAATCCAATTTTGTCCAGGAAAGATTCCGGAAATAACACATTAAAATTGGTTTAATCTCATTAAAATCTACAAAGAAAAACAATGTTCAATATTGTTAACAGCTGCATACAAATCAACCTACAAGAAGACGAGGAAAGATGGTTCGAAGATATGGATGAAGTTATCAAGGTCCAGGTTCATAATAACATGATTAATAAAAGGAGCATTCCTGTCGTATGCAATGTTTTTCCTATTATTGTAAAAGCAAACGTCTGCAAAAGAAAGATACGAATAGTGTTAAAAAATAGTAAAAGAATATATTTAAATAATGATGACAGAAGCAACGAATTCATTTATAAACATAATGAAGGATGGCGTTAATGAAAAGGAATGTACCTACCAAGATAAGAATATCGCAAATGTGCATTGACATTAACAATAACAAACAATTTAAGTGCGTGCATAATTTTGTGTAATTTCGAGATGTCAAACAATAATTGGTGCAGGTCAGTTTAGGGAGAACGTTAAGAAAATAAATCTGAGCAGGACAATGCCAACATAAACGTTAGTGTGGAGTGTGTGGAGTGTGTGGCGCTGCGAACGATGTATGGTTTTTTCGGGCGACCGAAAATGATAAGAAGGAAAGTACGAGAGAGGTACGTGAGAGTCATCGTCGATCCATGGGCGAGGCAGTCTGATTTTAAAAGACGCGGTGAATCTTCGATCTTCATATTTTGATGATTGCAGATGTATTATACACTGCACAGAAATCATCCTTAGCAAATGTATTAAGTTATTTTATTTTAAATAAGTATTTTTCATTTCACAATTAATTTTTTGTCATTTAGTTTAATTTCATTTTTTTTTATTAACTATCAATATGACCGAACAATATAAAGAGGAATTTGATGAAATATATGAGCATCATAAGTAAGTTATACTTTAATAATAAATTATGCTAAAGATGCTACGTGGAAATGTTCATCTTTAGCAAAGCGTTTAATGAATTTATTTAATATTTTAGATGGGATTAGTATCTTCTTTGTTATAAGTAAAAATAAATAAATAAATAAAAGGGAGTCTTGTTCACAATGGAGAGAGGCATCAATAACACAACGTGTGAATGTTTGTTAGCGATGTTATCTATACTTTGTTAATAAGTTTTTTTTTTGATGCAAAATTTTTATAGGGAATTCAAATATTATACGTAAAGATAGGTGCATTTTTGATAAACAATTGCCAATTTGTGATATGTACAACGTGCAAATATTTGCATATGATAATTGGTGACAGTATTATCAAGGTGTTTTCCTGTTCTACGGAATTTTGTATTTTTCAAAGACACTTCGTGCGAATGAATGCCTTTGTGGAAGCAAAATCTAGCATAGTATAAGAAAACTATTATTTCTTTGAAATTACACAATGTTAAGATATTAATATAACAAAGAGCGATATTTATTCTAAATCTATTATATACGATGTTAAAAATAGAATATAAATATTTTATGAGATTTAGTTTTTTATTAGTAACCTTATCCTATAAATTCTAAATAAGAAATGTTGTTAGAAAAACAAAAGGAACATCACTGCTAGAACCTACAAGAAATACACGAATGTTAATAGAGATTGAATTAACAAATTTAATAAAGAAATCTTTCACATGACAACGTTATCTCTACATTCGTTTAAATTATGCAGCTTTGTATTATTGTAATTTGATTGAGTTATGCTGGTACAAGATTATCAATTTTTTTTTCAATACAGAGTTATAGCATATAGAATTTGATGGCGATGCCTAACGTATAGCAATAACACATTTATTATAAATAAAGAATAATAAAATTTTTCATCAAATATAATATATGCTATTATAGCATATATTTGGCGCCCAATCTAGTGGAGCAGTGACCTTTTGTCTTCTTTTTTATGGAAATATATATACACATTTAGCATTCAATTTAGTGCAGCAGTGCATTTTAATTTTTTTTGTTGTTGTTAAATAACAGTAAATATTTATTTAAGTCTAATATAGGGACAATATAAATAATTCTGCAACATTTTCTTGTTTAAATAAGGATAAGAATTAAGTAGCGATAGTTTCATTATTAAGTAAGTTTAGTAATAAGAAACATGGCAGATAAAAAGAAATAAAGGTAATGGTAAAGACCAACAACCTGAGACCGAATTAGACTTAAAGTCAAAGCAATTCACACATTATAGAAATCCTAGTCAAACACTTTCTGATTCAGAGTCAGACAAACAAGAATCAAAAGGTGATAGAGAGGAGGATTCAATAATGGGAGAGAGTATACAAACTCAGGACGCTAGTGGTGTATTTAGTGAGCAGAAATTGGAAACTCTTTTTCAAAAATTATTAAACACTATTGAATGTAACAATCAAAGTCTGAATAAAAGTATAGTACAAAAGTTTGAAGAAAACAATTTAAATATGAATCAAAAGTTAGAAGAAAATAATTTCAATATAAGTAAAAGTTTAGTAGAAGGATTAAAAATCCAATTTTGTCCAGGAAAGATTCCGGAAATAACACATTAAAATTGGTTTAATCTCATTAAAATCTACAAAGAAAAACAATGTTCAATATTGTTAACAGCTGCATACAAATCAACCTACAAGAAGACGAGGAAAGATGGTTCGAAGATATGGATGAAGTTATCAAGGTCCAGGTTCATAATAACATGATTAATAAAAGGAGCATTCCTGTCGTATGCAATGTTTTTCCTATTATTGTAAAAGCAAACGTCTGCAAAAGAAAGATACGAATAGTGTTAAAAAATAGTAAAAGAATATATTTAAATAATGATGACAGAAGCAACGAATTCATTTATAAACATAATGAAGGATGGCGTTAATGAAAAGGAATGTACCTACCAAGATAAGAATATCGCAAATGTGCATTGACATTAACAATAACAAACAATTTAAGTGCGTGCATAATTTTGTGTAATTTCGAGATGTCAAACAATAATTGGTCCAGGTCAGTTTAGGGAGAACGTTAAGAAAATAAATCTGAGCAGGACAATGCCAACATAAACGTTAGTGTGGAGTGTGTGGCGCTGCGAACGATGTATGGTTTTTTCGGGCGACCGAAAATGATAAGAAGGAAAGTACGAGAGAGGTACGTGAGAGTCATCGACGATCCATGGGCGAGGCAGTCTGATTTTAAAAGACGCGGTGAATCTTCGATCTTCATATTTTGATGATTGCAGATGTATTATACACTGCACAGAAATCATCCTTAGCAAATGTATTAAGTTATTTTATTTTAAATAAGTATTTTTCATTTCACAATTAATTTTTTGTCATTTAGTTTAATTTCATTTTTTTTTATTAACTATCAATATGACCGAACAATATAAAGAGGAATTTGATGAAATATATGAGCATCATAAGTAAGTTATACTTTAATAATAAATTATGCTAAAGATGCTACGTGGAAATGTTCATCTTTAGCAAAGCGTTTAATGAATTTATTTAATATTTTAGATGGGATTAGTATCTTCTTTGTTATAAGTAAAAATAAATAAATAAATAAAAGGGAGTCTTGTTCACAATGGAGAGAGGCATCAATAACACAACGTGTGAATGTTTGTTAGCGATGTTATCTATACTTTGTTAATAAGTTTTTTTTTTGATGCAAAATTTTTATAGGGAATTCAAATATTATACGTAAAGATAGGTGCATTTTTGATAAACAATTGCCAATTTGTGATATGTACAACGTGCAAATATTTGCATATGATAATTGGTGACAGTATTATCAAGGTGTTTTCCTGTTCTGCGGAATTTTGTATTTTTCAAAGACACTTCGTGCGAATGAATGCCTTTGTGGAAGCAAAATCTAGCATAGTATAAGAAAACTATTATTTCTTTGAAATTACACAATGTTAAGATATTAATAGAACAAAGAGCGATATTTATTCTAAATCTATTATATACGATGTTAAAAATAGAATATAAATATTTTATGAGATTTAGTTTTTTATTAGTAACCTTATCCTATAAATTTTAAATAAGAAATGTTGTTAGAAAAACAAAAGGAACATCACTGCTAGAACCTACAAGAAATACACGAATGTTAATAGAGATTGAATTAACAAATTTAATAAAGAAATCTTTCACATGACAACGTTATCTCTACATTCGTTTAAATTATGCAGCTTTGTATTATTGTAATTTGATTGAGTTATGCTGGTACAAGGTTATCAATTTTTTTTTCAATACAGAGTTATAGCATATAGAATTTGATGGCGATGCCTAACGTATAGCAATAACACATTTATTATAAATAAAGAATAATAAAATTTTTCATCAAATATAATATATGCTATTATAGCATATATTTGGCGCCCAATCTAGTGGAGCAGTGACCTTTTGTCTTCTTTTTTATGGAAATATATATACACATTTAGCATTCAATTTAGTGCAGCAGTGCATTTTAATTTTTTTTTGTTGTTGTTAAATAACAGTAAATATTTATTTAATGTCTAATATAGGGACAATATAAATAATTCTGCAACATTTTCTTGTTTAAATAAGGATAAGAATTAAGTAGCGATAGTTTCATTATTAAGTAAGTTTAGTAATAAGAAACATGGCAGATAAAAAGAAATAAAGGTAATGGTAAAGACCAACAACCTGAGACCGAATTAGACTTAAAGTCAAAGCAATTCACACATTATAGAAATCCTAGTCAAACACTTTCTGATTCAGAGTCAGACAAACAAGAATCAAAAGGTGATAGAGAGGAGGATTCAATAATGGGAGAGAGTATACAAACTCAGGACGCTAGTGGTGTATTTAGTGAGCAGAAATTGGAAACTCTTTTTCAAAAATTATTAAACACTATTGAATGTAACAATCAAAGTCTGAATAAAAGTATAGTACAAAAGTTTGAAGAAAACAATTTAAATATGAATCAAAAGTTAGAAGAAAATAATTTCAATATAAGTAAAAGTTTAGTAGAAGGATTAAAAGAGACTAAAGAGGAAATTAATTCTAAGATAGATAAAATTTTTATAGCTTTAAGAAAAGAAAATTTAGAATTAAACTCTAAACTTGAAACAAAATTAGATCAAGCAGTAGTAGATTTAAAGAAAGAAATCTCTAGTAATGAGACAAAATGTGAAAATAAAGGTAAATTTCTGATTCAAGAAATAAATGATAGATCTGCCAAAACACAAAGTAGTCTAGATAAGGTTGAGAATAAAATAAATTCTTTAGAAATAAAAATAATAAATGATGAAAAGGTAAATAAGGAACAATTTCAACAGCTTTCATATAAAATGGAAGATTGTAGAAATAAGTATAGTGCTTGTAATGATACCATGTTAACATTACAAGACAAAACGTTAACATTTGAGAATACGATTAAACAACTGGAGGATAAAGTAATACACGGGGTCTATATGCCTAGTGTATCTTTATCGCAAATACCAGTTAGTGCAGAAAATATACCCAAATTCTCGGGATTTTACAAGGATTCATGAGGCGTTCATGAGGACTATTAAAACCTACATGAGGGGCATATCGGATGAAATGTCCAAATTACATTTCATAAGGGGATGTCTTAAAGATTATGCACTCCAATGGTATGATATGATCATTGATGAAGTGGCAAACTTTAGAGATTTTGAAACCCGCTTTGTAAGACAGTACTGGGGTCAAACACAACAAAGAAGGATAAGACATGATCTGGTGTTTGGTAAATACAGATCAGGATCCTCCAGAGAGAATTATATAATAAGGAAATATTCTTTCCTTAAGCACATACAACCAATGATAGAAGAAATTGACATTGTATAGCAATTAGCTGAACATTTTGATCACAATGTTACGCAGGCAGTGGCTCTACAAGGAATAGATACTGTAGAAGGATTACTGGAAATGGTTAAAAGGTTAGACGATGTGGATGAGAAGGGTTATGGATACAATAGAAATAATCCAAATCCTGGTACAAATTATTCACCTCGACAGCAACAGAATAATAATAATGGACAAGTAAACAATTCAGGTCAGAATAGACAGAATTATGGGAATAATCCGTACATAAATAATAGGACCAGAAACTTTGAAAATAAGAGAAAGAATGTCAGAATTACAGGAAGGAAGAAAGGACTGATGAAAGGGACAGAAAAGTAAATAATGTCCAGGTCAAGGAAGATAAGAAGGAAACAATTCGCAAAGAAAAACAGGAATCGAAAGGAGCGATACCGAAGGATACCAGACAATTACCGATGAATAAGGAATGGGTAAACACTACTTATTCAGGTGCAACTTCGTTGGATTTTTAAGGAAACCAGTCAAAAAGAAAAACAACATACACAACATCTATAATTTTGAAGATCTTACGAAGATCACAACAGAACTACCGCACATCACAATCAAGCTTGGAAATGAAGAAGTGGAGGCATTATTGGACACAGGAGCGCAATTATCACTATTAGACAGTAGCATTATAGATAAAAATATAGTAAATTTGGGAAATTATATGCCCATCAGAAAGGTAAATTTGATTACTGCAAATAAAAATCTATGATCACAGAAGACAAAGTTTTTTGCATAAATGTTAAGATAGATAAGTTAGAATTGTTAACAGAATTTATTATAGTACCTAATTTAAATAGTAACTTTATTTCGGGAATGGACTTTTTAAGTCAATATAGTACAAAGCTTAATATGGAAGATAAGACATTTCATATTAAGGATTCAGTAATCTCCTGGAGCAAAGATGCACAGGACGATGAAATTTTAATTAATAATTTATTTATAAATAAAATTACTGAACAAGACGTCACAAAAGAAATGGATAGTAGTTTATTCGTCAATAAAAGTGCACATCCTGTGAAGAATCCTCAAAGGGAGGACTTCACGATAAATAGGGATGGTACAGTATTAAATTGCGATAAACAATACAAAAGCCATATGAGCGATCTTCTTAGTAAATATAAGAAATTATTTGATAATAGTCCAGGCCTATCCAAAGGATATCAACATAAACTCAAGGTTGATGAGACACAACCATTCAAAGTAAAAAATTATCCCATTCCTAATAAATACATAGAACAGGTAAAATTAGAAATAAAAGAGATGTTAAAAAACAATGTCATAGAGAGAACAGAATCAACATTTATCAACCCTATAGTTGTAGTGGTAAAGAAAAATATAAATAATCAGAAAGAAACCAAGCTACGTCTATGTCTTGACGCGAGGAGTCTCAACTCAAGAACCTCTCCTAATTTTGAAGCCCCACAGAGTATACATACCTTATTAACAAGGTGTACCGATGCCAGGTGGTTCACAAAAATTGATCTTAAAAGTTCTTTTTGGCTGGTGCCATTACATAAAGATTCTAGAAGGTATTGTTCATTTATGTTTAATTCACTAGTATATTCATACAAAGTTGTTCCATTTGGTTTGTCAACGGCTACAGCGGCCTTGGTC